>JABFPM010000318.1:0-31659 GCA_022817325.1 Idris sp. 1 HC-2018 | reverse complement strand
AATTACCTTTGTCACTTTTTGTCAAATTAAAAAGTCTTGTTTTTGGATCTAGATAAATATTGTTTTGTTTATTTTGAAAATAATTTTGAGTCATATCTGTATGATATGATTTTGACTGTTTTATTTCATTCAATCAATGTTAATCCTCGATTTTTTTTTTTTATGCCATTAATTCGATGAAACCATATTAGTACTTAATCTTTAAACAATCTTTGGAATTTGTTTACACGAAACTACTCGATTGAAGTATACCTCAACAGCTATTTATTTAAATACATTTCAATATAAATGTCTTATTTTATTAAGCAATTAATTTGAATTGAAACAAAATTAAAATAAAAGGAAAGCTGAATATACAATGAAGATATTTTGCACTGGACCGTAAATTGGATTTAAAAGTTAGTTTTCAATTATACACCGTAGATAAATTTTTGATTTAAAATTATGTCCACTAAATTGAAACACAGGCGAATTTATAATTAAACCAAGAGGAATTAACTACGTGGACTCGATTCAATTATACGTGAAAACAATTATTTTTAATACACCAAAAAAGCGTGCTCAATTTTTTGTTGTATTTCTTCTTCTTGACTAGGTCAAACGCTAGACTTTGTTGCACTCACATAGGTCAACTCGCTTGCATACACAGTAACGTCGTCGTGTAAAAATCCAGGCACGCGTACTCGCTTATTATTTCAGAGGAAACGATTCGTTAACATCGTTTCATCAAGAGGGTTCTTCGACTTTTTTTTCCAACTCCGATTTACTGCATTTCTGCCTAATTTACTATTATCTGTATATATAATCCGTCAGTCTTACAGACACAACAAGAACCACAATAATATAAAAAGTTAATTACACTTCATCTGCGAGATTGTAGTCTTAAAATGACAAAAGTTTAAGAGCAATTCTACAGAAAATTTCCTTTGTTCGTAAAAAAAAAGAGAAAAATCGGAAAATTTCTAGCTGAGGGCACATCTTTGACACTATTTCTTTTTGTTCTTCGACTTCTAAAATAGACAAAAAAATTTGGCCCAATGAAAATTTAAAAGATGACACCTTTAAAATTGTTAACTAAATAAATGAAAAAACCGCTCAAAGGAGAATATCTGTAGAATTGCTCATAAACAATTCCGATATGAAAAATAAAATTAATGAACATCTGGGACACTTTATTTAATAAAAATAGAAAAATTCACATTTTTAGTTACTGTAGTTTATTTAAAATAAAAAGGTTTACATTTGTAGTTACCTTAGTTTGTTGTAAATAATTTATTATTGATTATATAATGCAGCACTGCAGACAATTTCTGCAGATTTGTTTGATATTTTATTTATATATATATATATATTGCGATCGTTTAGCTAAATCTGTATTATTGTTAATGTCATACAGAAACTGATAATACTTTTGGACATGCAGAGGATAAGCCCGATCGATAGCAATTCAACTTGATTCGTGTATGTCTGACCGATATTAGCGTGGAAACAACACTGTATTGAGCATCACAGTTTGGACATGCATTTAGTCAGCAAAAGCCGGAAATTAAAAGTTAGTTGGCTGTGACGAAAACTTTGGAGAATATCTGCGGTGTAAGATAACAACACATTTGTTACGAAATTCTAACAGAATCACTGTCAACAGCGTTCAAATAAAATCAATAAACTGCAAAATTCATCCTTGATTGTTACAACATTTACATTTTGCATGAAACGTCAATACTGTAAAAATATTTGACCTGTTTTTTTTCTTATTTAAAAGATCTTTTGTGTGTGAAACAATTTTGTTTGCAACACAGAAGCTCTTGCATTTGCTGAAGTGATTCATTAGACAAATGAAATTTCTCAGAGTTGAGTGCTCTGTGTGCAGCTACGTAGACAAAAATGTGTACGGTTAAAATGCAAATCAGCTGCTTTTCGTTTTTTTATTTATTTATTTTTTCAATTTGAAACGCGAGGAAGTGACAATAACATCGTTGAACAATGAAACTCAGCGGATCATTTTATGTGTGCTATTTATAAACGCGAGGATGATGAGCGTTGAACTCGATCCATTAGATACCAAACGTTCGTTTCAGCATGTTGGGCAGAAGCGATCGTATATTATATCCAGGTTCAATGGACGGTCACCTGTGTTTTAAACGGTACACACACTCGGTACACGCTTATTTACCCCGAGAAAAATGTCAAATGTAATGTAACAAAAGTTCATCAGGAATTTATTTAATTTTGTATGAATACAAATCATTTAACCCTTTTTTAACAACTTACACCGGAATATAGTTATAAACTAACATTTTTTTATTTTATTCTACTGAGTTGTTCACACACAGAAAAACTCATTTTAAACATTTTTATATTTATTTCAACATGTTTTTTCAACTTTTTTTTTGTCGTTTTTAATTAATATGAGTTTAATATATCGGATAATATAGTATATAGTATGGATATATATATAATATAGCCAAGTTTTACAAAATAAAAATAAACATCAGTTAAATTATATGCAGTGAAATTTATTTTTCAAACTTTTGTTTTAAGTTTTTGTTCTTTTAAGGGGACAGTGTAGCAAAAATGCTATTTTCGGCAATTGTTAACTGATCTTTGCAAGACTTTTTATTTGAATGCACTCAGATGACACTTTAAGGATTTGCATTGAAAATTGGCTATCAATAAATATTTAACTAATTTTTTATAAACAATTGCACGATAAAGAGTGATATTCAAAATGTTCCTTGCACGCCAGTTTTCATCCGATTTATTTTTTTTTAAATATTGATAATTTAGTGGACAACAATTTGTATTTACAGAATGTTGATAAACAAAAAAAATAAAAAAGTTATCACTATTCAAGTGAAAAAAACATCGAAAAAACAGACTAAAGGGTACTTTTTCAAGTTTATTGTTAATAACTTTTGAACAAAATAGTTTAAGCAAAATCCGCTAATACAATTTGTATACAGCTATATTATCTACAATTTGAAAAAATAGTAAATCGAATGAAATTTGACGTGCAGGGAACATTTCAAAGTTAGATAAATGAAAAAAAATAGTTTTCAAGACAAATCGATTTGAAGTTCAATTTTGTTATTGCTTGTTATTACACTACCACACAAAATTGTAAATTTCACTTTTTTCAAACGAGATTCCACAAAATTATTTTCATCATACGAAAGTAGATACTTTAAAGTGCTAAAAAATGCTATACATTTTTTTTTCAATTTTTCGTGATTTTTCATCATTTTTCGCTACACTGTCTCTTAATTTTGTAAATCGAATTTATGTTAATTATTTTTGAATATTTGAGATTTAATTTGTTTTAATCCGAGAACTATTTATTCTATATCCATTGAACGTTATATAGACGATATTATGTCAATGCAATAACAGTGCATCAAAGTATCTCTTAACGTACCAATAAAACGATTGCGAGAAAATGACATTATTGTTTGAAATAGGACATAAAGATGGTGTATGTATTTTCTGTTACATTGATTGATATGTAATTGCACAAAACATTAGTTCACGTTTGTGTGTACACAAAAAAAAATTGCAAACTATTTTCATAGTAACGGTACAAAAGAAAATGAATTTTTCGTCCAGCACACACGAATGTCAAGGGTTTGATTGTTTTACTTGCAAATATATGTTAAACATCAATTTAAATCATCAATTTTCAAGCGAACTCATTAAAAAGTAAATTACATGTTGTGAGGAATATATTTATTAAATTTCAAGGATTTTAGTTTATTGGAAAAATATTATTTTCATCTTGTGCATGAATTTTCTTTGTTCTTTTGCGCAGCTCTCTGTGAAAGAAACTGTTCATACAAAAATAAATTCAGCAAGTCATTTGTTACAAAGCATTAGATGCATGAAAAGTAACATCTCGTTTCTGATCTGCTGTGCACACAAAAAAGAAAACGCAAACATAGTGTCCGGCGTTGCGCCATTTCGTCGCATTTTTTAACCGATTTCGCAATGACTCTCAGTGTAGCTATTTTTTTTTCACTTTTCCTGCTATTTCCCTCTTCTATGATGAGTGTGACTAGAAAAAAAAAGGAATTGAATTCTCACGTAACGCTAGTGACGATGCAAATTTGTTGGCGCAGCACGCGTTTTATAATAATGAAGTCGTCCTTAACGAGGGATATAGATATTTTGCGGCGAACGTTTAAGGCGTGTTGCGGATATGAAGAGTGTGTGTTGGCACACCTACAAACGCACTTATAAAATTGCAAATTAGTGTTTGTAAGTTGCCATCGAACACGTCAAATCATGACATCAGCGTGTGATGATGATTATTTTTCCTTGCTTTTGCATCGAAATATGTAGCTGTCGATTGGCAATCGGTAAAACGTTTTGTAACGCAGAAAATATAAGGGGAGACGATACTTGGTTGCGCGGAAAATTTTGTAATTGATCGCGGTCCGCTTAAGGAAACTCAGTCAGTTGCAGTATTTCTGCATAAGTAATTAAAATCTAAAAAATGTTCGCAAAAAGTAAAAAACAACACAATATTTAAATATAATTTTGTCTAAAATTCAAATTTATACATTCAGTCCCAGTTACGAACCAACAAATTAGATTATCTATACACTGGGCAAATATTTGTTAAAAATATTTTACAATTATTTTACCTTTTACTAACTATACATTATAAAAAATGTACATTTTTTAAAGATAATATTTGTAGAAATAAATCTGTTATCAAAAATTGATTAGATCGATTTTATTATAGCAGGATGTCGTGCACGGCTTTTCTTGGCCAAATTGAGTGTAAGGCGCACGATCAATGCTAATCAACAGCGTTATATTAAACATCGATACGTAGTTGCGTTAAAGTTGCATCACTGCAAAAGCATGGGTGCTGTTTAACGTGATTGAATTTATTGTGTGCTCAACGTTTTAACTTATTTACAAGGCGCACTTATTCGTCGCAGTTACTTAATTCATAAGTATTCCTTGGTGGAAAAAAAAATTGCTGAAAATGTCTTAAAAAAAAGTCTGACAAAGTCTGAATAATGCTGAAAACGTCTGCAAAATGCTGAGAAAGTCTTATTTTTCAGCTTTTTTCATATTCTTTCAGTTTTTCTTTGCAGAGCAATAATATTGGTTTTTGAGAATCTTCGGCTGTGTGTAAACTTACTTTGAGCACTTTTCAATGTTTATAATTTTTTTGCAATACATTATGGAAAAACTTTATCGAAATGATTGTAAGAATTTAACAATAATAAATAACAATTTCCAATATGCTTAAGTTTTATTTATTTACTTTTTGTACTGGTTACATTTGTTGTTTTTTTTTTCTTACAAAAAAGAAATTAAATATATTTTTCCTGGCTTCAAAATGGATTATCTTGAGTGTTTATCTATTAAGAGAATAAAATTTAGAAAATTAATACATGGCTGACTAAAGAATTTTAAACTGAAAACATTTTAATATTTAAAAGTTAAAAAAATGTGGAAAACTTTTTTTTGACATTTTGTAAAAACTGTTGTGCAATATTTAAAAGGTGTCCAGAAAGAAGCCTGGATGAGGTCTGGTAAAGATCTTGTAGAAAATCTAGATGGAAATTCTCAAAAACCAATATTATTGCTCTGCAAAGAAAAACTGAAAGAATATCAAAAAACGCTGAAAATAAAAAGTTTTCAGCTTTTTTCAGACATTTTCAGCAATTAGTTTCCACCAGGGTTTGCACTGCTTATAACAATATGTGTTTAAATTACAGTTTTAATTGTTTGCAAAATCAGTACATTAAATTGCGGCGAAATCTGTTTATATTAAGTTGAAATTATAAATGATTTAAATTCTGTGAATTGAATTTTATATTGTTTTCAACTTCCACGCTGTTGGATAAGTTGTAAACTTACAAGAGCGAGATGATAATTTTATACACCTAAGTTTCGAAATATTAATGACTTTTAATGTTTAATTTCTCGTTTTTATATTGAAGTATTTTATATTTACTCCAGTTTGTTTCAACACAAAATTTTTATCTGAGTGGAGAAGTAGGTTTAATACGCAGCATTTTTTTACACAATTATTTAGAAGTAAAATAGACTTGTTAAAAGTTTACAATTAAATTTGTTTTTGTAATAATAAAGAGTTTGCTTTGATTTATGTTCAACGAATGGCTTTGTCTTTGAGTATTTTTCCTCAATGTGGAAACTGCGTGTACAAGAATGTAATTTTAATTTATTTATAAATTTGAATAAGTCGTAAAATCAAATCCAAAAATGTAATAAAAGCTGAACATATTTTTGTTAACAAAATTTCATTAATAATTTACTTGATTACTTTTGTATAATACAATTTTTGTTATATTCTCAGAATGTGAAGACGAATTTTACATTGCTTTTTATTTGAATGTATAAATTTTTTACTACAGAATTTTAATAATCTATTTTAAAATATTTTCATTTTCCATTATTTGAAAGTGGATTTATGCTGTGGGTGAATAAAGATTGAAAATAATTTTTGTTTGTTTCAAATAATATATAATGGAAAATGCATTGCATGTAACTTTTGAAAAATTCAATCATCCTATTTTGAAACTTTCAAAATAACTAAAATGCTTTTTATTTTACCGCGAAAAAAGAAGTAAACTTCTCGCTGCAATAAAATTTTTTCGCACATTCCAAAAATAGAAAACTCTATTATATTCTTGAATGTCTTGTCCAATAATAAACTTCTAAACTTAGTACATCCCAACTGCTTATAAAACATTATCTGATTTGCATGTACACACACTTATCTGTTTTAGGTGCAACGATTTTTCGATTTGTTTAAAACTAAGTAATAATTTTTTAATGTTCCTCGTTGATTGAAATTTAAAAAAAAAGTAAATAAAAATCAGAGCTTCGTGGCATTTATTCTACAATTCAATTTTTAAAATTGCATTTTAAATTACGAGTAAATGTTTTACATCACATTGAAAAGTGTTAATATGATTATTATCTACTCGAGTATTGTTCATAAAAAAATTTAATTACAAATGTAACTAGACTACGTCTTTTATTTTTTCACAATGTTTTATATATACAAATGAATCTTTACACTTAAGCTCCTTTTTTTAATGGTACGATCAATTAAACTATATAATATAAATAGCAGAGGTAAACTCTGATTAAATAAGAAGTCATCTGAATAGTAGTTTGTAAAACTTTTATCAACAATTTATAGCTCCGAATATGCGAGTCATTAAAATATTATGAACAGTGAGAGTTGTTGTAAGAAGTTTGATCCACACTTACATACACGTTTGCTGAAAAAAAGCAAAAAAAAAAAACAAATAAAAACACAAAAAAAACGAGAAATAGGGTGACGTTATCTGCTGCCGATGGGTCACTTTCGCAGACTACGCGAAGTGACCCTGTATGACACATAACATCAGCGCAGATAAATTATTACCGATGACGAGAGTAGTGTCGGCGCTAGCTCGATTACCACGAGCAAATATGTTTATTGCGAAAACCGCACCGCGACCGTGACACGCATCAAGTTTATTTTATGTAATACTTCTATTCAACGAGCTGTTGGCTCTAGTAAATTTAAATATATGAGCCCAATTTTTCAAGCCCAAATCACTGCTGAATTTTTGCTTGAGAAATTCGAGGGAGGTTTTATGAAAGAACATTTTTTTAATGTTTCAAAAGTACTGCGACAAGTAGTTGGTTTAGAAATCTTGCGAATGTTTGTTTTTCACGTTTACTCTGTTAATTTCAATCACGTTAAGTGGAGAAATCAATTTATTTTATATTTGGATAACCATTTATGAGGGAATTTGTCATTTGAAATTTGTAATAAAACATAAAGGGTTTTTGAGAAATATTTTAGCTTAGAAAAAGTTTGATTAAAGTGTGGTTTAATTGGTATAATTTTGTTTGAAAGTTTACCTTAAAGAAGAAATTAAATGATAAATCAATTAACATAAATTATAAATGTGATAAAGTGATAAATTTCATCAAAACAAAAAGTACTAAATTATGAAAGTGTCGTGCTTATGTTTAAGTTGATTCAAGAATGAGACTGTTACGTTAATAGAAGGAAACTCAAAACACCTACTTGCAAATTAACATGTAAAATCTTATTCTCTAAAAAATGTCTTAATCATTTTTCATTTTTATTACGTCATCAGTTTTCCACACTTTATGATACGATTTTAAATTGTAGACATAACTTACAATTAATTTGGGGAAATGATGAAATGAGTATTGAAAAAAATAATTTCAACACTTTTGTCCAATGTATAATTGCTAAACGTTGTAGAAAAGTGTGAGTTTTGTATTCTGCATCATTTGACCTTCGATATAATTAGTGATCAGAAACAACGTCTAACTATTAATCCGATGCTTAACAAATTGAGATGACCGTTCGTCTATTTATAAAATTTTCAACACAACAAACATCGTGATGCAAACTTTCTTACTTTGCATTTACTTTTCCCTCTTGTTCTCAACAAGTTAATTGTTCGAAAGACTCGAGGATCTTAACCAAACGATTGTTTTGCAGCTCCACTTTGCCTGCTCGAAACTTTAAAATAACATTTTAGCGAACTGCCATTCAAGTTCCTGGGATGATAACCATTTTACATAACGAACCATTTTTCCTGACATTTTTGTCTAATCATTTCATTAGTTTCTTCTTTCTTTTTACAACATTTTCAAAGCTGCAGCTTTATAAAGTTTGAAACATCTCTCTGCTGAGTAGAAAAAATTAGTTTCCAGTTTCCAAATGGACTTACGCAATTCTTTTCTCCTGATGAATACATTTTTCTGCGAAACGTTGACCGGCATTTCACGGTACAAAAGTTATAATTAAACTCCAAGATTTTTCTTTCACATTTGTCGGATGATCAGTTATAATTCGTGCTTCTATATAACTACCATGGATTCCATCTGCAAGCAAGTGCACGTGTAAACTGAACCGTAATATCGCATAAGATTCTTGTCTTATGAATGACTTACATTTTACACATGCTCGTTATTTTTTAGAGCAACTTTTTTAACACGTTTGCAGTCTTTTTCCGATGAAAAAGTTTCTATTAAAATAAAATGAAACTTGCTAACTTAATTTATTTTGTGCTGTATAAAATATTGCAGTAGTAAAAGTAAAATTTAAAACATTCATATAAAGCAATTTGTTATGCTCTTTGTAAAAATATTACGGATTTTCTATATTCTGTCAGGGACTTTGTATGCATTTATACAGCAAAAAGCAAACACAGTTTAACTTTTCAAATGCCAGTGTTTCTAACTTTTTAACTTGAAGTCACCATATGTGCATAGCTTTCTTTTATCACACATAACATTTTCACGTATTGTATGATAATATTTTGATAGTCTAATAAGGATTTTGCAGCAATAGTACTACGATTTATGTACATTTTTGGTAGTTTATACAATTTTACAACACTGCTTGTAATCTGTATTTTACATTATTAGAATCAACAAAGTTACATCTAATTTTGAATATCTCAAAATAATTGTATTTAAGTGGTTTAAGTTCATTTTTAAGTTTTCTTTATCTGTATCAGTTGTAAAAATATCAGATTTGTGATTCGTTACGAAATAATTTTAAAGTACAGTAAAATTTCTTTCACATGCAATGGTTACATTACTTGTACAAAAAGTATTATTTTTTTCAATTTTAAATTATTTCAATTATTTAGTTTTAAATGATTTTAATTATTCAGTTCAAATTTATTCAGTATGTTCATATGTGCATATTGTTTTAACTTTCTCAATTAAGTTTTGTACACAATTCAATAAAAGTTGTACAGTTTAAAAGTTCATTCTGAATTCAAACTACTTATAATTGCAATTTGATATATAATCATACAACTTCATAACAACATTTAACGAAAATTCTCTACAGGTGTTCGAAGAAGTTAAATTTTATTACAACTGGATTTGTTATAAGGAAACAATAGGCTTTGTTTATTACACCTGGCGATGCGATTCAAAATTAAAAGGACGTTAGATTATTGCCAGCGATTATAGAATATCAATAGCATTAAATGCAAAGTGATTTCTTACGTTATTTAATGATCCTAAAACTAATCGTCATTTATTAAACCTTGAATATTTTGCTTCTGCAATACGTGCGAGTGCATTTTAATTACACGATATAAGTTTAAAAGAATTGCAATGCGGTCTAATCGATAGCTCTATTTAAGACTGTTAGCATGCCCTGATCGATTCAAAAGAAGAACTCAAATGTGGTATAAATGAAATAAGAATTCGGGCCTGAGAAAAAAGTGAAAGTTTTCTAGTTAAAATGGACAATAAGTTACTTTCTAATGATACACAGGAATTTTTGTAGATGACCATCTTTATTTATACACATTTGAAAACAATTTTTAATACTACTGTTATGAAAGACAAATTTCAACTAAAGTTGGATAAGTATTTGTCGTGGAAACATATTTTTCAGGTATTTTTATTTGGATAAATAGTGAATTTAAGTTTTCTTTAAACTAGTTGAATTATATATATACCATAAAGAAGTTTGCGGTTCTTTGATCGGGGAATTCGAATTGATATATATAAATATGTTGCTTGCTGCTTACTTGCCGAGCATTTAAAGGAGTTTGAAAAGATGAAAATGTGCAAAGGAAGTGCAGTGGTTCGTTTCAATCGTCCTCTGGCAATGCAGAAGGGTTTATTTATACATATTTCAAATACCACAAATAAACTCATTACTCAAAGGTGGCGTAATAAAAAAAAAGAGAGTTTCGGCTCCTCAATGAACGAAAACATACTTTTGGTTTGTGAATGGAGCATTAATAATAATGCAGGACAAACAATAAAATTCACAATAAGAATGGTCTTTTACTTTATGCAAATTTAAAAAAAAGTGCTTTATAAAAGCGCTTTATTATTGTTCTTGAAATTTAAACCATTTTGAGAATTTGAATTTCAAATTGATCGCTAGGTATAAATATTCACTAAAATTTGCTACTCAAAATAATTAGTTACATTTTTATTATGCGACATTTTTACTTGCACGTCATTTTTTTCATTAATTCAACAAGATTTAATATAATATAAATGCAAAATTGTGTTAATCATAAAAATGAAAAATTAACAGACTTATACGATTTAAGTGACATCTTCAATATTACCATTAATTCAGCGCACACATTTGTTATCTTAAGTGTATTACAAACGTTTCTAAAACTTGTAAAATAAATCCATCATTTATATTTGCCTTTGAAAATTAAATCTTCATATTATCTATATCAAAAAAGAAAATTTCAAAGTCTCCCATAGTTCTTATCTACCTTCCAACTTTTATCTCAAAGTACACATGTAAATTGGATACTCTGAATTTATCATAGAATTCAAAAGCAATATTTCATTTGTAAAAGTACCTTTTTTATTGGTCCAAAATTGCATTACTTTTTAAAATAAAAATTTCGATTACAATAAATAAGAATAAACGGTATTGACCAATCTTATAAGGAATACAAGTCCCTTTAAAGCTCGGTGTCCTTGCTCCACAGCGAGACCCCATGCATTCTTTTCTAAACTCCTGGGCTAATACAACGGTGTCATCTCGCTTCGAGAAAGACAAAGACAACTGCTAGTACAAACTGTGTCTGTATTTATGTCTGTATGTATGTACTTTACATACGTATAACTGAATGCTCATTCAAGGCCGTTTCGGCCAGCAAAGCGCTATACTTGTAACAGCCGTATATATTACCAGCGCATTATAAAATCATTCGGAGACGTGCATATGCCCTCGAATTGATATTTTTTTCTGTTATCGCTGCTCTGCTTGGGACGTTTTTTTTCTCGTGCTGGAATGTCACTTTTCTTTGAAATAATTAAACACACGAAGAAAAGATTTTGAGTCGGCTAATTTTGCATTGTTTCGTGTCTGATTCAGTGATCAGTCCACATTGATTTAGATACAAAGTGGACAAACGGAGATTAGCTAAAAATGATGATAATGGTCTCATTGCACTTTGTTAACTGGATTATCTGCAAACAAATGTGCTTTGAATAAATTTATATTGATTTTGTAAAAAGGAACAAACAAATTGTGCCAGCAGATTTAATGAAAGAAGTGCAAATAAATTACTTGAATTTAGATATAAAATAAAAGTAAAATGTTAAAAATATATTTTTACAAAATTGTATTTGTTTTTTCAATAAATTTTGTAGTCATTGCGGATTTCAAAATAGTTTAATTTTGCTTAGTTCTCTGGTGTCACGTTTTGCGAGAAAATTATTTTAATATATTATGTCGGTTCTAAATTAGTCAAATATATTAGTTATTTAACCCAAATAAATGATTTGCAGAATATGCCTATGGCAATATTCGTGCTCAATATTCGGGGTTATTTGAGTTATTTCAGCAGTTTCTGCATTCGCGGTTATCAAAAGATTAAAACAAATGCTTAACGATTTGTCAGAGCTCTTTCTCGCGCACCAAATTTTGTTAGACAATTTCCAACAAATTTTTATTTTATCACGATTCAAAAGTTGACGAGCGCCATTTAGTCAGGATATTATAGTTATAAAAAAAATAACTTTCACATTTCTCGATTTTATCACGTGCAGACTTTTGTATGCAGAAAGCAAAATAAATAATGTAACAAGTTGTTATAATGTTTTCGTTTTTGGACAAAAGAATTTGTAACAAACGACGTTGCAGGATAATACCTTAAGACTTGTGTAATGTTTCTAAAAAGTGATAAAATAGGTATCATTAAAATTCATAACTGAAACTACATTATGAAGAACAAAAAAAATTATACTTCTTTTTATACCTGACAATTTTTTTTTTTATATTATAGAGGTTTTTTCTTTGTAGATGTTCGTTATAGATAGGTTCTACTGTATACATTTTATGATTTTTTTTTATGAAATACATTTGATTATGATACAAATATGCTTAACAATGTAATTATTTGCCTAAATTAAAGGGTAAAAGTAAGCTAAAAAATAAAATTTACAATTCAGTAAAATGTAATATTTATATAACATAGACAGAGAATGATTAAGAGCATAATTTTGCTCATTCATTGATGTCACTCGTACGCTCACCCTAGAGTTAATAGTAGGTTTATTTGCTAAATTTTCTCTACATTACTTCTAAATTGAAGGGCTTGGGGAAGTGTAATAGTACGTTGTACGCCCACTAAGGAAAAAAGAGAGATATATTTGCACAATTATTACATAATATTATCTTGATGAAATACATTTTTTTAATTCACAAATAATTTGTAATTGTGCAAGTGAAGAACGATCTTGCGCAAATATTTGCACTTAAAATTATGCACATATTAATATTTTTAAAATATTTTATAGAAATTATGTTTGCAAGAGATCTTTTTAGGGGGTAAACAAGTATGTCAGAAAAAATTTTGATGAGATATTCTGAATTAATATTTTATATTACAAAAATCTTATCTAATGTTCATTGTAAATATCAAAAAGAATTTTTTTCAAACGTCGCATCATTGCTGTTATGACCTTTGTCAGAAAATTCTTAACTCTCCTTTCTAACGGGTTCACCGATCTTTGCCGTCAGATGCGGCAAACGCCACGCACACAGAATTTCGAAATTTCCGGCTCCAAAAGTCTCCTTTTAACATCTGTGAACGCGCAATGTCTTTCCGGTACTTTTATGGAACTTTTTGTAATTTAAGCAGAAACATTTCAAGGATAAATGATATTACTGCGAGAATTTTTTTTTCTTTTTGTTTGCGTTATTACTGCGGAAATACGAGATAAAAATAAGAAATAAAACGGATCAGCGTTATTCGTAAAAAAACACGTGAAGATGTGTGCATTGATACACTGTTAATAGATGATCCTTGATCTTCGAAACAATTCATTGGACTCTTCTTTTACAAACAGATAATAAAATGTCGCTGAAATAGTCTTCATTAATTTATTGATAAAATCACTTTACGCAAAGCAAATAGTTAAGAAGTAATTAGAGTTTGAGAAGAAAATCATTTTGGAAATGTAGTTTTGAATTAGTCTTTTCAAAAATAAGTTGTCGCCAAAAACTTTCTAATTTTGGATGTCTAAATTTAAACCTCTAAAAAGATTGCTAAAAATGCCAATTTTTATTCCTAGTTGTAGAATAATTTATATATCAACCCCTTGCTAATTATTAAATTAATTTTTGAAAACATTTATTTTAGATTGAAAATATTCTTTTTTAGTTTAGTTAAGACTTTTTTATTTACTTGATGAAATGTAAATAATTCATTAAGATTTTGTTTTTATAATAACATATTGATTTGAATGATATTCATAACTGTGCTATGCCTTGTATCACAATCAATTAGACATAATATCAAATATCAGAGAGTGACAGTGTATTTCAGGATATGGAACAAATTCGGGTATTAAAAAGTACAACGTGATCAATAATGCTGTCTTGAAAATGTAGGTTATTTATAAAGGATGAGATCTTGAAGAATCAAATCGTGTGACGCAACGTCGCTGGTTGCAGGTGGCACTGCCTTCACATGTTTGCGCTCATTAAAGTACAAAATTACAAGTAAGGCTGGAACAATGGCATCATCATTACATCATAATTACTTTCCGCGTTATTAATCCGTCCGTGTTTGATCACACAGACACAGGGCATCATGGAGAAGAGGCTATTTTTTATGATTTTATTCTGATTAGATGGTTTGCAATTGCTTTCAAAACAAATTTGATTTCAAGAGCGTCGTAGTACGGTGTATCAAAATCTCGGGTTGAATATTGGTCGAATCAAACTTATCGCTTAGAAGTGAGTCAAGAACTTTAGCTAGATTAGAAATGAACTTTCAAACGTGCCTCGACTATGATTCCGTGCATTACAATGTTAGAATTTCGATGAGAATTATTATTTTCTAATAATATACACATTTTCTTGTATTTATGTGGCTTTCTGTAAACTGTAAAGTAAACTTGTTATAATAGTTTGAAGCTTCGGAAATTTGTTTCAAAAAGATATAAAATTAAAGGCAAGATAAAATAATGCATTTCAAACTTTTGTAATATATGCGGCACAATTTAATTTGATGAGAAAACATGTAATTGTAGGAAATTAAAATGTATAATGAAATCAAATTTGATTAGTCATTAAATAAAAGCAAAGTCTTTTTTTGTATTTCAATTTTTTTAATATAAGATGGAATTTTCATTTGCTATATGACTGATCATTTTGTTCTAGATTTTTGAAAGCCCAATATTTTGACAACTCGGAATTTCAGCTTGTTTGTCCTTATTTTTAAAACCCCGAATGTTTTATTACTTTTTACAATAAACTTTTATAAATAAAAAGTACAATAAATGTTGTGAAATACTGCAAAACACCTATGCAATATGCACTACTCTTTTTGAAAATGCCAATAATTTTGTACTTATATTGTACTTTATTAAGTTTTGTTTATTAAAAATGTTTTATTGCAATTTAAATAAATCATTGACTAATTTTCTATATAAATCAACATGTTTTTTATTTTAAATTAAATTAATTCAATTTAAGTTCAATTTTTTTAAATGTCATTCGTACGAATGTTATACACACATTTGTTATCAAATACGAATATATGAAATCGATTCAATCACTTAAATTATTTTGTATAACATTTTCTGTTCGCTTTTACTTTTCAATACATTCTTATACCTATAAAAAGTAATATTCTTTATAAATTGAATGTCTTAATTTTTCTATTCATAAAAATGATTTATAATTTAAAAACCATTTTAATGATTTTCTTGCAACAATTAAACATTGCTGCTGAAATAAAGTGTACTAATCTCAGAGTATCAAAATATTCCAAGTGGAATTGGTTCTTATTATTTAACTTCTTCCCTGCTGACCTCATTTTTCGATTGACCCCATTTGCCATAATGCGGCGCAGACCAGGTAAAGCACACAATCATGAAATAGCTTCAAATGAAGTGCTGGGGTAACAGGTGTTCCATATTCACCCATCTAATCATTCAAGCAGTTCTTTTTTTCAGGCATATCAGAGGAATTTTTATCTTAATATGCGTAGTCCACGTAAATGATAAAATTTTTGCTAATTAAGCCTCATTTTAATAAGTTAAATGCTTTTTCGACATTTTTGAATTACCAGTTTGACATCCGTGTATCGATTGAAGAGTGATACAAGCATGCACACAGTAATTGTTCTAACGTAACTGCGCATGCCTCATAACCAAAAGAGAATATCCGCTGATCGAGGTAAAAGTTATTTTCAACATTGAATTTAATTTGGAACATCGATAGGCGGAACGACATTTTTCTTCGTACAATAAAAGTCCATAAATAATTACTTCTAATGTAAAAAAATCATAATGTTAAATGTTTTAAGAAAATTTAACTGTTTGGTAATAAAGAAAAAACAGATTTTATTTCATTCTAAAATTTTTAGCAGTATTGAAAATTAAAATATTGAGTAATTATAGCTTCAAAAATATTCAAATCATTACCCAGTGGGCTATCAAGTCACGTGACTGGATGATGTTTCATTTGATAACAGTGTCGACATCTTTGTTTGACCGACTTTTTTCCTTTCTTCGATTTTCCTGAAGATGGTGCCTCTATTCACATTACGCAGATTTTTCACAGAAAGCATTCTTTGAATTGCATGAATAATTATTATCCACCAATTTTATCATCAGCAGACGTAAAAATAATTTCAAGAAATTATACATAATTATACATTTTTTTTTTTTTAAAACTAAACTTTCAGCTTTTAAATTCTCTAATCACAATCGTTATATCATATTCTCCCAAAAGATTGAACTTTTTGAGAGATAATTCCAGATTACCAGATTTCCCTTAAAAATTGTAAATAATTTTATAAGCTTTGAGAATATTATATTGAGCTTATTATATAATGCCTTAAATAATTTTAGGAAAAGGTTATAAAAAGGTAATAAAGACAATTAAAAAATTATTATTTCTTTGTAAAAGGTTACGGCAAGAGTTAAATGATTCTATGTTAGGAGTATAATTTGTTCGAGAGTAAAATTAGTTTTAAGAAAAAGTATTTTGTCAAATTTAGAACTAATAAATAAATATAGAGTTTAATTTGTCATGACGTTTCGAAATATACGTCTATTTCTTCTTCGGATATCTGTTAAGTGATTCTTTTTCCTCCAAAATAATTTCATCCTATTCAAAAACTCAAATTTCTTAAAAATTAACAAAAATACAGATATTCCCCGTTTAACGCGGTACTTGCATAATCCATGTGCTTTTATGCGGTTCAAGAATTGAAACCATCTCTCTTAACGCGAAAAAACCTCTTTTTACGCAATTTTAAAAATTCATGATTGAAAAATTTGAAGTTTCAATTTTGCAGTTAAAACCATCATTCACAATTAACACTCTTTTTCTCATTTCTTAATTGAAAATTTGTTTCTGAGATAAAAAAAATGTCTAAAATTAAAAACAAAGGTTCTGGTCAAAAAATGTATCATAATAGACAAAAAATAAAAATTCCAGCTTTAAATAAACAAGAATTTTGAAAAAAAGTCGATAAAAATATTACATATTTCTTTCTTGATTAGATTTAGATCTCTAAAATAACTGCATCTTTTTATTACAAGAAACATTATAAGGATTCTATTTTAATTTTAATGTTCCTCAAGGCAAAGCTATATATGACTCAATATTGACGATAATGTTATTTCAATATTAAATCTATATTTATGTATTACTGAAATAATATTGAATCAACAGCTGAATGCCCCTTAAGGATAGGTTATATCAATACTGAACGTCAATATTATATCAATATTGATTTAAAGTTATTTCAGTATTCATCCAATGTTGTTAACAACATTTTTTTAATAATTAATACATATTATTCGAATATAATTGGAATAAATATTTATTTACCGTAATAAACATAATTGAAGCAGAGGAGAGCCGCGACTCAATACTCTCGGGGAACTTCGTCGAAAGAAGAAGTCACTTTCGATGACTTGGGACGCGCTCGAGTTTTGACTTACCGTCATCCGACCTGGGGCCAGGACAATTGGGCCGACCGCAAGGCACGTCATCACCAACTCCAGGGCGTGTGTCTGGAAGGCGGAATACCAGTACCCCCGGTTCGTACAGGTCCTCAGATCGGAGGTATGGGCACCGGGCCCTCCCCGACACTGGGAGGACAATATTACGCGGGGAGACCTTCGGAGTTTGGTGGAGCCCAGGGAACCATGTAGGGCCAATCCACAATATATACGGAAGACGTATATATTAACGCCCGGCAGATGATACGTAAGTGGGGGCTGACCTTTTCGGAAGAAGATGATGTAAGTGCTGAGGAATTTTTGAGTCGTATTCGGGAAACGAGGCAGGGAACTGCCGTGACCGATGCGGACTTACTCGGAGCACTACCGGACTTGATGAAGGATGTGGCTTTCCGTTGGCAGTGGCAGGAGCATCACAATTGGACCGATTTTGAACGCGCATTCCGGCGACGCTACGGCGACAGGAATTTTCAGATGCGCATTGCCAATGAGCTACTGAACAGGACACAAGGTAAGAGAGAGCTTCTCATGGACTTCTTGGTCAACTATTGCCACATTTTAGGCTTTACCGACCCTGTACCATTGCTGGAGGAGCAGTTGTCACTGATTTACAACAACTTGCGACCGGAGTATCGGGCCCGGTTCAGCTGGACGGACTTTGTGTCCTTTGATGAGCTGGAGGACCTGGCGCGACTTTATGAAACTAATCAACGGACGGCGAGGCAGTACAAGTCCCTCCGTTCAAGGCTGATTCGCTTTTCCGGGAGGTAACGTACCAAGCGGATAAATATGACAAGACGGAGGGAGAGACGGAGATTTCAGGTCCCTCCTCCCCTCAAAGGGCTGCAGCAGGGGCCCCATGTACCGGCGGCCCAACAATAAAGACCACTACCGCGACAACTCCGACTGCAACCAAGAAACCGCCTGAGAGTAAAGGTGGAGGGTCCAATCCAGTGAAGTGCTATCGGTGCAAACAGCCTTGAATCAAACAGATTTGAATATGTCGTCGTGCTCATAATTTAACAACTGAACTTTTATAATAATGTTTTCTTTGTCCAAAATGAAAAATTTCCAGAAACTCTGTTTTTTGACCAATTGACCACAGTTTATTTGTTTTAATATGATCTAAAAAAAAAAAAATACAAGTGATATAATTGTAACATTACAACTTATCAATGTGACGTTTTAATTTAAATCTTATATTTTTTATCTCTAATGAGTTTCCAATCTCTTGGATGTTAAAGTATATGAAAATTAAGAAAAAATATTAATAATTCCTAAGAAAATTTTTTAATGAATGTTAATGAATTCATACTGGCTGTTAATGCAATCCAAATTTTGTTTAACCTTCCATCGGTCGCGCCAAAAATATTACACGAGCGGTCGCGCCGTGTACTGAGTACACGGACTCGTTTTTCTGTAATATTAAGTGCAGAAAAAATATTAAATGCTTTTCTATTATGAAACAACTAATTAGGGATAAATAAAAGACATTTTAAATAAGAAATTTAATTATTTATTTATCATTTTAAATAAATAATTGAATACGTAACTTGGATTATGAAGATTTATAATCATCCGATTCGTTGAGTTTAAAATTCGAAAATACACAAAAATAATAAGAATAAATGTTCTTGAGGGTTATTCAAAAAGTACGTACACTAAAATGAAGAAATTTTTACTCCCCCTCCCTCTTCCGTATACTATTTTCCATAAGTTTTTGCATTAATTATACGAAAATATCTATCTATCTCCGTTTTCTGAGTGACTAGCTGGAGGCCGTGTTCGTTCAGCCAGCCATTCGCACGTCACATCACCTGATTAAGTTTTAATTTCGCTAGATCGATATTTCGAGCTATGATGATTACAACAACGTCATCTGCATATGCAATAAGAAACGCAGATGACATTTGCTGGAATCTCTAGCTTGAGAATTCCGTTGTACATTGCGTTTCACAGATCAGGTCTCAAGTTTGAGTCTTGTGCTGCAGTTGCAATCACAAGTCTCTCTCTAGGACCCTCTATGGTGTCATATGTCAGGATTCGCTTACTCAGGTAGTCTCGTATCATACGCAAAAGGTATTCCGGGACATGAAAACGGTGCTCCAAGATGTTGAGGACATCCGCCCACCTGAGCGAGTTGAATGCGTTTTTGACATCGAGTATCAGTAAAACAACGACACATCTCGAGTAGTGATTGCCAGACTGTGCACTCATCACAGTTCTAGTCACCTCTTTTACCGCGTCGATCGTTGACTTTCTTGCCATAAAACTGTACTGCCGGGATGATAGGTCCCTGACTTCCCGAATTGTTTCAAGAAGCCTGGGTCGAATCAACTTTTCAAGTAATTTCCCGGCAGTATCCAGCATATATAGTGGGCGGTATGCTAAAAGCGGATTGTTGTCACCCTTGCCCTTGTCAATAAGCACAAATTGTTGCCGCTTCCAGCGCTTACCGAAGGTGTCTGTCAATAAAAATACATCGTACATGTTTAGTAACACATGTTTAGTTTGGAGGCCGCAACAACTTTCAGTGCTTCTGCGGGAATCCCTTCTGGTTCTGGAGCTTTGCCGTTTCGTATTGTCCGGATTACATTCGACAGTTCTTGTTCGCTTAAAGGTGTTATAGCGTTATCGAGTTGCGTCACTGGATCTGACTCTCTTTCCGGGTGTGTCGGAAAGAGATTGCTAACGATGCGATCCATGATTTTGGGATCGTACACACTACGTGCTTTGGATGGTGCCAACCTCTGTATCACGATTTTATAGCCCTTTCCTAGGGGTTCCGACTCAGGTGTTCGATTATGGTGACGCATTGCTTGGCGTCTACATTGTATGCACTGGCGCTTCAACATCGCAGAAAGCATTACAATAGTACACAAATAAATTGTAATATTTGTAAAAAATTGTACTAAATTATCACAAAATTTGTACTAATTTTTTCAATAAAAATACATGCTAAAATAGTTAAACTCAGTTGTGTAAAAAAAGTTAGATTTTTCCCTGCATGTGAACTTTAAATCCATTTAAATTGCCATTTTCGGCTTTTTTTAAGAGGGGATATCATTTTAAACATCGATTTTTTTGCATTTTTAGGTTCCTTTAACCATTAAAATGTTCCTGTAAAACGGTTTTTCAATATTTAACTTATTTACATTACAGTAAACATAATTCACAAAACTAACAGAACTTTAAACGTGTTTTTCTCGAAAGAACATTTTGTGACTGAACGTCCAGTTTTTCTTAGGATCTACTCAACCGATTTAGCTCTTTTTTGTAATAATGTCAATATTCAGTTTTTTATTAATATTTTAGTAAGAATTTTTTGACCGAAAAAATGAACATTATTTACATAGCCGCTATTTTGTTAGTTTTCAAAATGTTCAAAAAGCGTTATGCTAGGTTTTAGCTATTTTTTTAAGTTTTCAGAATTTCTAAACATGATCGTTTTCCGATGTTTCAAGACGGCGCAGGTAAATATGCCTTCTATCCATAGATAGCGCTGCTATTGTTTTTGTAAGTTTTTAAACACAAAGTCATTTGTGAACAGCTTTTACAAATTTTGAAATAGAAATAAACGTAATATCTTACTTATTTGACTTAAAAATATTAAGATATTATTTTGCTGTTTATATGATGACAAACATAAAATGTGTTTATTATTTATATTTTTATGATTAGCTAATAAGAAAAATAAATTTAAATGTAAAATTTAAAAAATTTGAAAAATATTAACAAATTTAAAAAAAAAAAATTCATAATAAAATATAAAAATATTATGGCATGAAAAATATCTTTATCGTCAATAAAATGCGAAAAAAACCAAATATTAAAATTGTCTAATGAAAAAATAAGAATTTGATTAAATTAAACTTAGAAAAGCGAAAGTATGATTTAAATATTTGCAATTTAAAATCATAAACGATAATATATTCTTTTTTCACTATAGTACTGATAATTAATTGTAATTTTCATATAGCAGTTAAATGTTTATTTGTATGAAATAAGATGGACTGAAGTCCAAATCTATTTTGTATTAATTTAAATTTATAAAAGGTTCGAAATTTTTTTTTTTACAAAAATAAAAATATACAAAACAATAAAAAAAATAAATACATTGATACGTAACAGTACAAATGATCATGCACAATCAATAAAATAATCTAGTTGAAGACCCACACAGAATAAAATTCTAACGATTTGCCTATGTATTATACAGGTAAACCGTTCGTTTCTCATTGTTACTGGGTAAACAATGACAGTAATAAATTTCGTATAAAATATTTTAAATATCAATTAAATATTAATCTTGTAATCAGAAATCAGCATTTTCGAAGAATCATTTTAAAGCGCTGTCCTTCTTGGATCGTACTTGTGACGAAGTAGTGATCATTAAGTTCTACAAATATGAGAAAAAACATTAGACTTTCTCATGCAATTTATATATATTATTATTGTGAGAAAGTATAAAATATTTATATTTACTCCTTCGTTTTGTTTCTGGTTCATCAGTAGAAGATGATTCGTTCTCATTTTGTTTATCACCGTTATCTTCATCTTGAATGCTTTTCTCCTTGTTTTCTTTCAGTTTTTTGTTTAATGCTACAAAGTAAATTTTTAGTTAGAATTCGTTTATGATTTTATAATAAATGAAATATACAGTAATTATGAAATGTAATGAAGGTAAATATAATCCTTGAAAGTATGTGATTTAAAAATTAATGTAATTTCTGACTAAAGATATAAATACATTTTTTTTAAGATTATACTTTTTATTTGTAATGAAAAGTCACTGTAATGAAAAATAATCCCAACATATTAAACAAATTAATTAAATGTAAATAACAATTTACGTACTTACAAAATTAAACATCTTACAAAATTCATAATTTTTTTTATATTGATGGTGAGCTTCGTCTGCAGATGGAAAAGAAATAATTGATTTTTCGAGTTATATTTTAAATAAACACAAAAAATTCAATTTTTTTCATTTGCTAATTTTTCATTATATAAACAGCAAAATAATATCTTAATATTTTTAAGTCAAATACGTAAGATATTTCGTTTATTTTTATTTCAAAATGTGTAAAAGCTGTTCACAAATGACTTTGTGTTTAAAAACCTACAAAAACAATAGCAGCGCTATCTATGGATAGAAGGCAAACTTAAAATTACATGTTGGTACCCCTGCTCTAAACTATATCTTTTAAAACAAAAGAATTAATTCGGAACGATTTCCTCTTAATTCGGAACGATTTCTATTCGGAATCATTAGCTTGCGCCAATTAGTTTACTATTTTGTGTATCTTGATTTTGAAGCATTGATTGTTTATCTAAAAAATAGAAAACATCATTTATTTTAGAATGTCGTTAATTAGCTGAAAATTTTATCTTTAACCCCTCACTGTTCGCGCTATAGCAAAAATTCTAACATTGAAAATATATCTAAAAATAACATAACTTAATCATAAAATTAAAGCAGCAAACTTTTAGTAGCTGTTAATTTATCTTTTTACTGCTTATTACACTTGTTTTTATTCATATACACCGCATATTTAAAAAAATATCGAATTTTAAATCAGTGAGTGTCGTGAAAAATGACATCGGATGTCACGACGCGAACAATCGTCGAGTGTTTATTTTTCGCGCAGTGTTGCCGCACTTTCCGATTGCCTGCTATCAGGTGACGTATCTTTCAGTATAGGTTAGCTGTGCCTGGACTTGTTTATATTTGAAAGAAAAAGCTTATCGTAAGTATATAAGCAGAAATAATTTATGAATATATAGATTTATTTAAAAATATGTATATATTTAAATAGAAACAAAAAAAACAAAAAAAAATTATTACATTTAATATATATTATGAAAAAGCAATTATTTAACGTGCAATAATTTTACTAAATTATTTTTATGCATGTCAATATTTTAATAGTTTTTTTGATAATTGTTTTAATCGACCATTTTATATATTTTATTTTATAACTTAATTAAATATTTAAATAAAATCGTAATTTAACATATTTTACATTTTAATAAAGTTTTTTATATCATTAATATTTTTTTTAATTATATTTTTTCAACTATTATTATTTTTTGTAATTAAATTAGTTTATTAAAATTAACTAAAATTAAAATAAGTCAATTATTTTTTGAACTGTAGGCAAAATGGCTAAAAGAAAAATCTTGGGCGAAATTCAAAATAAACGTTTGAAGAAAGACACAGGGGAGATAAATGATGAAGATGAACCTCCATTTCTGGGTAAAAACTATTTTATAATAATAAAAATAATTCACTTCTTTACTATATATTTATATAGATAATTTGCTTTAAATAAATAAAAATATTTATACAGGATTTGATACAAATTCAAACAGTCTGAATGATGATGCTGATATTTCGGATCATGAAGCCGAACAATTAAATCATGAAAGTGATTCGGAATTTTCCGGTGATTCAGACAACGAAACTCCCACAGAATCTACAAACATGTTCTTGATAGGTAAAGACAAAACAACTAAATGGATGAAACTTCCCTATCCGCAAGTTGTACGACGAGCAGGAAAAAATTTGGTTACTGGTCAACCAGGAGTGAAAGGCTATGCTCGTGAAAAAAAAAATATTTTTGACTGTTGGAGTATTTTTTTCCCAGAATCGATGCTACAAGACATAGTTACTTTCACTAATGTTCAGTTGGAAAAACAACGGAAAAAATTTGCTAGAGACAGAGATTGCAGTGATACAAACATCGTTGAGTTGAAAGCACTTTTTGGATTGCTTTATATGGCTGGTAAAATTAATTCTATAATAAAACGTAAAATTTAAAGAAAAGAAGAATAAAATTTTTATTTTACAGTTATTTATATGTTAATAAAAAATTAATTAAGTATATTTTATCATTTTCTAGGATGTTTAAAAATGTCTCATACAAATGTCAACGACATGTGGTCTACAGACGATACTGCACCACCATTTTTTCGGATGGTTATGTCTTATAAGCGGTTTTATATTCTATTACGAGCTTTACGTTTCGATAACATTGAAACAAGAGGAAATCGAAGAAGATTAGATAAACTGGCACCTATTAGGGACATTTTTGAACAATTCAACACAACTTGCTCCGAAGTGTACACAATCAGCGAATATGCTTGTATTGATGAAATGCTGGAATCTTTTTTTGGAAGATGCTCGTTTAAAGTTTACATACCATCGAAACCAAGCAAATACGGAATAAAAATTTTTTCCATGGCTGATGTAGAGACATTTTATACTGTTAGTATGGAAATTTACGCCGGCCAACAACCAGAAGGTCCATTTGCAGTAGAAACTAAACCAGCTGCCGTTGTAAAGAGACTTATTAAACCAATTGAAAATACAGGTCGGAATGTAACGATGGACAACTGGTTCAGCTCGGTTCCATTAGCTGAAGAATTATTATTGAAGTACAAAACAACTATTGTTGCAACTTTACGTAAAAATAAGAGAGAGATTCCTCCAGAATTTGTGATAGCAAAAAAGCGACCAGTAAATTCAAGTCTTTTTGGGTTTCAGCAAAACGCCACTTTGGTATCATACATACCAAAAAAAAACAAAGCAGTCGTCCTTTTATCAACTATGCACTCTGATGATAATGTTGATGAATCCGAAATGCACAAACCTGAGATGATTACTTTCTATAATCAAACTAAAACCGGAGTAGATGTTGTTGATCAATTGAAAAGTTCTTATAGCGTTGCAAGATTCAGTTGTAGATGGCCTTTAACAATTTTTTTTACTTTGATGAACATCGCGGGTATAAATAGTCATATTATTTATCAAAAAAACACAAGCGAAACCATTGACAGACGAATATATCTGAAAAACCTTGCTGAAACATTAGTTAAAGAACATTTGGAATTTAGATCTTCTATTTACACTCTCCCTTTTGAATTGAGAAGCATGATAAAGAAAAGGTGCAATATTAATACTGAAGAGAAAGACTCAACAGATGTAGGTAAATGCGATTTTTGTCCATCTAGGAAGAATAGAAGGACTAAATCTCAATGTCAAAAATGTTCTAAAAGAATTTGCGGTGAACACACTGTTAAGTTTTGTACCTCCTGTAATTTAGAATTATATGAAGACGATTATGAATGTTAATAGGGTTACGAGTTGCGCTTCTACTTATTTATTCATATAATATTTAAATTATAAAATAAAAATTTTATGTCTGTTGTCCAAAAAAACATCAAAATGGAAATTTTAATTTTATTTAAAAATGTATTTTATTAAGATAATTGGGCCAAAGATTAAACGATGTAAAACAATAACGTTTATTTATTATTCCCCCAAAAAAATGTATTTTTTTATTATTTATCAATTTTTGTATTTTATTGATTTTTTAATTTTTATTACTATAATATTTATCAAATTGTTAATTGTCGATAAAAATAGAACAAAGTAGTACATAAGAACAAATAAAATAATTTTCAAATTTTGCGCCATTTCTCAATACAGCGATTGTCATAATGTGGCAACAGTGTAAATTTGAATACACGTGAAACACAATTTCTCTATGCGCGAACAATGACTAAATTTTTTTAACGCGAACAGTGAGGGGTTAATAGTTATATATGAGCAATTTTACAGAAAAATTCCTTTCATTCGTAAAAAAAATCGAAAAATTTCTGGCTGAGGTAACACCTATGGAATTAATTTTTTCTTGTTCTTTAGTCTCTAAAATAGACAAAAAATAGTGGTATTCTTAAAAAGGCTTAGGGTGACACCCTTATATATGCTAAAAAAAGCAATTTTACATACAATTTCAACAAAATCGAAATTTTTAGAACTCAAGGCACACCTTCAAAATTATTTTTTTCTTATTCCTTGGCCTCTCAAATACATAAATAAAATTGAACCCAACGAACATTTAAAAGGTGACACCTTTAAATTAGCTAATTATTATAAATGAAAATACCGCTAAAAAGAGTATAATAATTAGTCATTATAAATAAATGTATATATACACACCAGATTTTTGTAAGTCAAGTTTTTCTCCTGAACATGTTGATATATCATGGTTGTGCTCATCTGTGAACTCTACCAAGTATAATGCATTATCTTTATATTTGAAATGCAAGAAAAATTTGCAATCGTTTTTCTTGGATCTGTAAAACAAAATATTTTTATTTGAAGTTGTAGACAAACACTTATAAAAAAATGACTTACGGTTTAACACGAAATCCTTTGCTTTGTGATTTATGCCCTCCTCCTTTCGAGCACTTAATTTTCAGCATAAAATACTTTAAGCATTATGGAACAATGACATCTTTGACCTTCTTTTTATTATCCCACTTTATACTGTCATAATGATAATAATCAAAACCTCGTTCTTCCGAATATGCTTGTAAATCTTTCTGCAAATCTGTATATGTATAATATTTCTTATTAATATAAAATTTAACAGAAGTCGCCATCTGAAAGCATATTTCATACAATTATTTCACGAAAATTATAATTATATTTTAACAGATAAAACATATTTTTTAACTGTAGTAAAAATACTTACTTTGCATGTTACTACCAGTTAGAAATACAGTTTTGCATGTATTGAATAAAACAGCTTCACTCAAGTAATGTTTGTATACAAATACGTTTTTTGCACAGTGTTACCACTATGTTTAGCTAGAATTTAAACGAAACATAATTAACACTAGATGATGCCACATTATTTGTATTGTAACAATACGGTTATTCGCATTCGAAGTTTGTAGTTCTGTTCAATTTATTATTTTGAAACTAATATGACCGAGCGGGATAAAATTAATTGTGATGCTGCTTAACTTTTATACCGTGTTATATTTATATGCTGTTATGGTAAGTTTGATAAAAGCATATTCCTTAAATTTAAATAAAAATATGAATAAGTTTAGGTTACAAATTTTTGATCTATTTTTTTCAATTGTTATTTATTTACTTATTTTATTTATTTATTTTTTATATTATTTCCATTATACTTACATATATATATATATTTATCAAGTGAGCATTTTGGCGACGGAGAATTTTCGTATTTATCGTTAAGCCAAACTGATTATTTTATGTTAAAACCAATCTCACACTTGCCGGTTTTGTCTTAAACTGATATTTATCAGAAATATTTACAAACTACGATTTCGACGACTTGAATTTATTTTGAATACCTCAGCGTTATCACGAGATTTTGACGACTTAATTATATAAAAGGAATATTTTGAAGACTTAAACTTTGCAAAGTGTCTATTTTGAAGACTCAGTACAGGTGAAATGAAAATTTAAAAGACCTCATTTGTGTATACTGAATATTTTGAAAACATAATTTATAAAACTTAAGGGGGCATATAACGTTTTTTAGCTTAAAAGTAGGTTGATTTTAAGAATTTTTTTCGATGAAATGAAAAATGACGTAAGCTCTGGAGTTAAGTATACGAAATAAGATATTTTGAAGTATGATTATGAATTTTATTTTGTATTTTGTTACATTTTGAACCATTTATGATAAGTTTAACGAAACATTAAATGGAAAATAGTGGATTTCGGTAACAAGGATTGTGATTCATAAAATCATTGAAAATACAAAACCTTGAGTGATTCTGAAAATTTAGATTATAATTTAGTCCATGACGCATCGATTTTTAATAATTTGTTATTACTTATAATAATTAATCACAAATAATAATGGAAAATAACAGCCAAAAATCGAGTTTAAAATTAAAAAAATCGCCATTTTATGTAAAAAATTAAAATTTGATAATCGGGATGCGTCATGGCCTAATTATATTATAAATTTTCAGAATATCTTTAATTTTTGTGTTTTCAATGATTCTATGATTTCACTCTAGGTGAAATCGAGCTGTTTTACTCCCTCGCGGGAGGTAAAGAATTTTTTACTCCCTCCCTCAGGCAAAATAAAACAGCTCGATTTCTTCACTCGTGACGAAAAATATCATATGCTCCTTGAAAGTAAAACATTGTTTCAATCTTGCGAGAAAAACTCGACAGCTTCTTCGGCTTGTGCTCGGGCCTACGGCTCTCGCGTGAACCGATACAACTGTCGACTTTTTCTCGCGGGAGTAAAAAAATTTTTACTCCCGTGGGGCATAATATACATAGAACTTTTTTCAGTTATTTTTATTTTTAGCTTTTTCTTCGTTAGATACGTCGAAATATGCAATAAAATGTTCATTAAAAAAATAAAAATAATTGATTCAATTCAAACAAATTTAATATAACGTTTCAAAATAAAAATACATTTTATATTTTTTAAATGCTACATATCTGTAAACCTGATCTTTATATTTTTTTTAATATATATATTAGGCTGTATCGAAAAAAAAATTTTTAGCCGGCTATTCCCTGAAATCAAAATTTTTGATAAAAAAAGAACACCCCACACACGTTTAGTAATTTTACCAAAATTTTAGGGGGTGCAAAAGTTTTTTACATTTGTACTAGCAAAATGGTTTAAATTAATCAAATCACGCAAGTTTTCGGATATGTTACTCCTACATGAATGTCCTTCAATGGACCATACAAAATTATCCAGTTCTCCCTTCATTTAATTTTGTGCCCGGCTGTCGAAATTCAGCAATCTTAAAAAACGATTTTTTGCTTCAAATTATATTTATTATTATAAAATCTAAGCAAAAAAACATTCTATCGTGTTTTATGCATGTTTATTTTTTACGATAACAGCGCCATCTGTGACCAAAAAGACTTTTCTAGTAGGTCAAACTTATGTAGAATTTTCTCAGGAATCTGAATCTGCAATAAAAAATGGGAGTTCCTATTTAAGATTTCAAAGTTGGTCCCCGCCCCACCCCCAGGGGGTGGGGGTGGAAGGTCGTTATTGGTGTCATTGGATAGCTTTTCAAAAAATATTTGACACGTATTTTACCATTTTTCGATCCGATGCGTATTTCTCGAGATATTTTACCGTCCCAGGACTTTTTATTCACCCTGTATATATCGCAGCCTACAATAATCATAGTTAAAATATGAAATAAAAGATGGAATTAAGTTTACCCAACTTGTCCAAATTTTTAAAAAAAATTTATTGCAGCAATAACAATAGTGAACCGACAAATAGAAAAAAAAATTCATGGTATAAAATATTACAGAATGTTATAAGTTTTAATTAAAAATGATTTTTTTTACAAGCACTGATTATCACAATCGCATTTTGGCTCAATTGGCGTAAAATTCATTTTCAACATTTTAAAAAAATGTCGAAGTTAAGATCGAATTATTTTTAATTTTGCATGAGACGATGATTTTGACGACGGAAAAATGTCGTATATATCATTGAGCCAAACCAATTATATAATGTTAAAAATCATTTTACTCTCAACGATTTCGTTTTAAACCATTTTTCACCAGAGATGTACACAGATTACGATTTTGAAGACTTAAAATTATTTTAGAGACTACAATGTTAGCATGATATTTTGAAGACATTATATAAAGCGAATATTTTGAATACCTTTTTTTTATGAAATGACTATTTCAATGACGTAATTCTCATATCATGATCATTTTGAGGACCTTATTATATGTACCCGATATATCGAATACGTATTTTTTATAAAATGACACAATTCATATAGCATGAATATTTGGAAATATTATCAGAAGACTATTATAAGGTGGCAGTTTGAGTCTTTTTCACCAACGAGCACAGACACCACGAACTAGAATGTTCGTGAATTTTCATGTATAAACATGATTCAAAGTGGGCTCACTTTCAAAAGTGGTACAGATTCGTAAATAAACAATACATCTGGAAAACAAACTCTGACTATTTCTTTGAAAAATTCGGAGCTCTTTAAAACTTTATTTAAAAGTATTTTTGATTATTTATACACAAAGTTATATCACTTTGGAGTGTCAGCTTTTTTGAAGGGTTGTTCACAAACTTCCTGGCGTTAATGAATGTCGTTTTATGTTTTTATTTTTATTTTCAACCACACTTTCAATTTTTAAATTATTTTCATATTATGATCTTTATTAGTGGTCTTTGGTTAGTGTTTACATTTTTTTCATTTTTATGTATAAATATGTTTCACTACGATTTCGTGAAAATCCATTTTAATGTTAATTCAAAAAAATTAATTCTTCTAAGTCAAATTAATTATTTTTCCTCCCAATTATTATTTTTCCTCTCAAATAAGGAAAAAATTATCATAGGTGGTCAGCAATCAAACAATTCTTTCCCATAAAAATAAAGTTTGAATGCTCGAAGCATAAATAGACGAAGTACACTAACAACTTTGAGGCGTCTAAGGCAGTGACTACTTAAGCTTTACTGATGAGTTTACAGGTAATCACGAAACGAAACGCCAGAATATCTACTATGAAAATTTTTTCCAATAATAATTTGACTTAGAAGAATTAATTTTTCTCAATTAACACTAATATGGATTTTCACGAAATCGAGGTGAAACATATTTATACATGAAAATGAAAAAATGTAAACACTAACCAAAGACCACTAATAAAGATCATAATATAAAAATAATTTGAATGTCATTTTACTTTTAAAATTTGAATTATGAAAGACACGTTTTATACTTTAATATCTACATTTTTTCATCAGTATTATATCAATATATTTTGATTCACAGACACGC
>JABFPM010000317.1:8823-31684 GCA_022817325.1 Idris sp. 1 HC-2018 | reverse complement strand
TTCGCTTCTCGAACATGGCGCGGCAAAGTTAATCCTTGGCTATATATACGCGAGCTATTACCGTTAATTATATTTTCGCAGGGCGTCTGTGTGTGTTTTTCGAGGGGTTTAGTGCTTTCGTAATCGGGTATACGTGTGCCGCACGTGGGAAGGGTGCGCGGCGAACGGCACCCTTCGTAGCAGAGCTCTCGGCGGAGCATGTCCTCCTCCCCCTCCGTCGCCGTGCGTTAATGCACACTGGCGAAGGGCAAGATTAAATTGGCACCAATTACCAGCAAAACACCCCCGAGCTCTGCTCGTCCTACCCTTCGTCCTACCCGTCCGTCACGCCGAGCGCACCAGCTATCCATCTTGCGCAAAACAATTTCCCGCATATTTTCCCGCACGGCGATAATAATACATTTTTTGACAAGAAATGCTCGCTAATTAATTTCGAAAAAAGCATCTTTTTAAACAAAACAGCAGACTCTGTAAAATGGCTTTTCGATTTGTAAAAACTGCGTGACGACGCGCAGCCTCCTCCCACGTGTTTACTCTATCAAAAGTGTACACTTTATCGGGCGCAAATCATTTACTCAAACGCACGGCAAATGGGCGGTACTTGCCAGGCAACCTCCAATTGGCCGACACACAACTTGTGTCGCACATTTATCACATTCATTTTAAGTAATCTTTACACAAACCGCGACTAACAAAACAAATTTGCTCCTTTTTCGACCGCGACAAATCTCATTTAAACAATTACAATTTCCTTTTATCATCATGAGTCTGTGACGCAAGCCACTGATGAATTTGCCGAATTCACAACACACACACACACACACACAGATAATCTGTGTGTTCGGGCGGGCTTATTTGTTCGCCAGTATCAGCATGGTTTCTTACACTTGTACAATTTATTATGCTGTCAGTATGTCGTTCACAATGACCTTCTCGATTCAGTGACACGGCGATTATCACACGGCCGATCTTCACCAATCATCGTTAGTATGAATAACGTGACAATGGTAATCCTTTCGAGATCTTTACGAGTCCAGACACTCTTCGTTTTCTTCATCTCCTTCAACAACAATTGCAAGCCCCTTTTGCACGTGAAAATAAAAAAAAACGACAAAAATGTGTAATTTTGCAATAGTCACTAATGTTTACAACTATTTCAGTCAATACTTACGTCATGAGGATTTCCATAGTTCAATATCAACTTGCGTGTTATCAAGTCTTGCGTGGGGAACAAGTTTTGCGTATAAAATGGCATTTTTTTGCGTTGCGACCCTCAGTAAAAGGCGACGAAATATTCTCTTTGCAGGGGGGTGGATAGGTAAAATCGTGGCGAGCTGTACGGTACGTTGAGGGTGGCTCGAAGAAGGAAAGTGGCCCCGTTACAAGTTTTAATGCAGTTTTGCGGCTCGAAACTGCGAGCGCGTAACGGGCGGGCAATTGAATTTAAATATTCAATTATGCGATGTGTAAATGAAATAGAAGTCTTATGCAAATGGCTACATGCTAAGGGTTGTTGCAAATTTAAAGGGTTAAATATTTATTAGCAGGGGGGTTAACCGAGATTTATCGTTAGTCTTGCTTCTATTTTCATCCCCCTTGCGCCTCCTCTCCAACTTATTTCTTAGCTGCATTTTAAATCGTCATGTCAATGTTCAACTTAAACTTAAGATTAAACATTTTACGTACTGAGAGAACACTTTAAGATAAGTTAAATCTCAAATTTATATCCAGACACTATATATTTCAAGATAATTTAACTCACTGATATCAATTAAAATGATAATAAAGTGTTACCTTAACAAGTAATCAGAATTTTCAAACAAAATTTTAACATAATTTTATATTACATGTTATAGAAGAAAAAAAAAGTGAGATAATTATTATCATGCATAGGATTTGCGGTGAGAGTGAATGCTTGTGAATGAATGCGAGAGACAAGTATGTTTTAACTCAACAGGACTAACATTTATTTATAATGAAAATACGTTATTTGAGATAATAGTTTAAACAGTATTGTTATCGTTAATATATTATATCGCTATATAACACTAATCGTATACAATAAGCAGATGAAAATTTCAAAATTTTCTTCCTTTTTTTCTCTCTTATTACTAATATGTATCAATAACACGCATACATTTACAAAGTTTGTCGGTAAAAAATTCATACGTCGCTGCGTGCATACTCGAAATGCAGTCAAGTACATAAGTATACATACATATATATATATATATATTTATATATCACGGTGGCTGTAAATTATTTTGATACAAATCTGAAATTTAAATTCTATTCTCAAATAATGTGACTTTTGATTTTTATTATCGAGTAGCATGCATGCACTCAGCGAGTCTTCAACAAATACAGAAACAATATTAAACAAAAACGAAATAACAACAAATGTTTTTTCCGGTGATGCGCTAATTTTCACACAAGTGATGTAATTAGAGAAATTATCCCTAAATCCCTAAATACTAAAAATGTATTCACACAATAGTAGAACCTGCAAAAAGTGTATTTGTGTAATTCGTTAGATTTTAAAGAGTTGTCCATTTCTTTTTTCATTTAAATAAATGGTATATTTTTTTCACCGTTTTTACATGACAATGTTTTTAATCGTTATTTATTAACATACAAACGTATAAATCTATTTATTTGCTATAATCAAACACAATGTACAATTTTTATTATAAAATTGTTTGCTTAGTTTAAACTAAAAAGTACACTTTAGTTTCTAACTGTATAGTTTTACAGTATTTAATTATAATTACAACAGTCTGTCTTGCAGAAATGATAGTCTACTATTTTCTTCAGCACAAAAATGGCGAACGCTTTATAGTTTAAATTACTAAAAAGAAGACTTTTCACAGATTCTGATGTCAAATTTTAATATTAAAATTAACAAATTATAAGATTATATAAAAATATTCTTATTTATATATTACAGACAAGAAACCAGAATGAACCCACAAAATTGTAAATTTCTCTAGTTACGTCACAGATGCATCAGTGAATACTTTTTCGTGTAATCGATTTTGCCTTGTAAAACAAATGCACACTGTTTAATAATTGACTCTAACATTTATTGAACGTTGCTTAAAAACCGTATTATTATTATTATTATTATTATTATAATTATTGACTGAGTTGTAAGCGTAAGTCAACGACATGAAAGAGTATTCGCGTACTATAATATAAATTGTCCAAAAACTCTTGAGATTTCACCGGATAAAATAACGATTTGAATGTTCACACTCAATCCCAAAGGATTGCTCGTCATTGACGGACTCTCGGCGCGAAAGTTGTTTTTTGGTTTTGTTTTTATAAAAATTCAAAATTACAATCAAGTTTTTTAGATTATAGAATTACACATTAATCACCATGATATACCTAGTACGTTATAATAAATTTTAATTTTTTGATACAATTTTAGATATTATGGAAAACTACATTAAAATACAGATAAATTTGAGATGAAAATACTTTCGTGCCCAGCGTCTCAACACAGATTGCGCATTTTAATTTTATTTTTCAACTAACTAATTAAGTACAGTCTTAGCGAAGTCTTTTCATATGGCACACCGAGTATTTAAAACTTTTTTTCGGCAACTAAAAGAACCTCTTTTATCTCAAACAGACTTCATCTTGCGCCATGTAAACTTAACCATCAAAGTTTAACGTAACTGTGCTTGTAGAAACGAAATAGAATACAATATAATAATATAATAAGAATTATACTTCAAGTTGATAACCACCGTAATCATTAAAAATCACAAGTTATCAATTTACAAACATAAAAGTATTAAAGTCGAATCATTTGCCTTGAGTCATCCGCTTGATATCGCAAAATTGCTTTTTGTCTAGTATAATTAAGAAAAAAAAAAATATATAAAATTGTCACATAAAATTAGTCTTCAGAAAAAAATCAGGCTATGTGGTACTAAAAGCAACCAGACAAACGTAGGTAAAAAACATTGAAAAAAAAAGAAGAAAAATACAGACTGAATTCAACAAAGTTAAAGTCCCACAAAAGCCAAGAGATCGGCAGCTGCCAACGGTCTCCGTTTCTCTCGACCCTAGGTTCGGCACTCGTAACTAGGGTTCCGACCTACAGGGGCCGAGATCCACCTTCCAACCTCCCGTACATTTTTCCTGTGACCTTGTCAATATTCGTCATCATATATGTCCTTCCGGTGCCTCTGAATATAATTTATACATTTTTGTTATGTTCGTTGTGCTCTCGATTTAATCACACGCAAAATCACTCCTCATTTGACTTAACCTACACTTAGAAAAATAATCTATTATAATCGAATAAAGTTATCATTATATGTATATAAATTTTAATTATACAATTATTTAATTAAAATGTGTTTAACACTAATAACAAATTATTGGATTCAAAAAGTACACAAATTGATATTCAAATCAAATAATCATTTTTTATTAACAAATTTAGAAATTAAGAAAAAATTTAATTTTATTTCAAGTAATGATTTATTGTCAAGTTAATATTTTGAATGTAAAAATTCTGTCTATTAATGTTCCTTTATCAAAAAGTGAATGTGAGTGTGGTACTCAAGAGATAGCACAACGATTACATGGTTCCAGAAATATTGTACAAAAAGTTTGTTTGTAAGGACAATTTTAAAATAATAACATTTTGGGAGGACTCGCGTTATTGGGCACCGGAAGTGATAAAGTTTTCTTGCAACTAGCAAGGAAATAAGTACGGGGAGTGGGGGAGGGGGTGGACTTCGCGCGCCCTGCCGGCCAGGACGTGTACCTCACACAACTCCCTAGTTACGAGTACCGAGACCTAGTTAAATGTAATTATCATTTTTTTGTCTCTTTTTTATTGGGTTTTCGCGACAGTTTTTTTTTTCATTTCAGTGTTTTGTTATTAGATAATTCTCATGTAAAATCCCACGTATGATACAAAGTAAACGACGAACGCGAACAGAAATAGTCCCTCGCTGTCAATGTTAAGCATTCACTCACTCTAGCATTTCCGTAATTTCCTTAGCACGCGATTATTTAACGCATTGTGTTTAATTGATATTGATTTCAATATGAAAACGCTATTCGCTCTTTTTCCGACATCACAAGTATATAACTTTGTTTAAAAATAAACGCGAGTTTGTTCGCGTGACTTGTTTGTTACTCTTAGTCTATTACGTATATATCTTGATCACGATTGAAATCGCAGCTATTCCGATCGTACATATTAGATGCAGCTCAAACTATATATAAATTTATAATATTTTTTATCCGTATTATATATATATATATAATTAAATATATATTTATGTATATATTTATATCTTTTGTGATATTATATATGATATAATATCATACTTTTATAGTATATTAAAATCGTATGTATTATATGTTGTATCACATATGTTTTATATATACAGTTTCGTGTACATAATGCATCACTCGTGTCTATATATAGTTGAGACCTGCATCGAATATTTTACGTATATATAAAATGGTTGTAAAAACACAACAGTAGATAATGCGAAGTTATCGAGACATCAGAGAAATTTTCGATCAACCACAGTATATATGAAAAAAGAAATGCACAGTAAGTCGAAGTTTACGTTGAAATTAAAATATCAAACACCGATTCGATCAGACGATTTTAAGTTTATTATATCTCGATTGTATAAACGATTTGCTAACTATATCGAGGATACAACCTGACATACAAAACAGAGTCGTTTTCGTTCAACGGCATTTCTGCTCGACCGAACTTCTCTCGATTATATTTAGTTAAACAATTAAAAAAAACAAAAAACAAAAAAAACAACAAAGAAATAAACAAAAAAAGCGAATAATGTTGGAAAACCACTCTCTCCGGCTGTGAGAAGTCAGTTAAAATAAATCTGACGACGAGGAATGAATGTTGAATTAAATTAGGCATTCTTCAAGGTTTCACAATTTTGATTCTTTTAGCACGTGCAAAGACAAAGCATAGTTAGAAAAACAATTGATTCACTACTTGGTTGGATTATCAAGGTTTTTTTTGTGTCAACAACAGTACAGAAGATTACTTTTAACAGTTTTAACTATCCCGTGTGATAAGTGCACGGTATATAAAAAGATGCTTGGGGGTCAAGACAAGATTCGGAAAGACAAGAAAAGCGGGATTATTTGTCAATAAGGATCGGCTGAGGAAGCAAACAGGTAATTGTTGATACAATATCATCAACTGTGTTCATCAATTTTTCGTTACGTAACCGCCACATCAAAAGCATTGTTTTTTTCTTCTTCTTCTTCTTCTTCTTATTTTTCATTATTAATATTTATCATAATAAACTGTGTGAACTGTGACAAGTTAACACGATGCAGCAATTTGGAGAAAAAAAGAGGTTGCAATGTAATTAATAACAGCATACCATCCATCAAAGCTCGAATATTGAATAAAACATGTGCTTTTCAACTTGTCACACGAATAACGTTTAAATTAAAGAAGATTCCGATCCTTGATTATATTTAGTTTGATCATCGACTGAATGATGTTTCACCTTGCCTCAGGCCTAGAGAGTCCAATCACTATTCTTTACAAAAGTGTTACAAGATAAACCCACCTCGACTTATACGTAAAATCAATCACAATAACAACAATAGTAATATAAAAAAAAACTGGCGTGTTCAGTTAAATGACTAAGATATAAAGATAAAAAAAGCAGTTATCTTTATAAAAAGTTGAGATGAGGTTAAAATGTTTATTGACAAAAACATTATCGAATAAAGAAGAAGCTAAGAATGTTGGAGGAACAATTATTGTTGGATGATAATAATTGTAAATTGGGCGAAAGTTGTTGTCAAACTGTTGTTGGATGGCTTCAGAAGAACGGCCGAGCTTGATAATGAAGAATTGTCGCGATTATCCTGCTGATTACGAGCAGGGATAAATGGCCGAGGTGATGCTGTGGTGATAGGCGGCGAGGGCGACGTGCGCGTGCGCAGGGGGCGCGGATGCGGCTACAGCGTGTGGCGAGGTTGCCATCGCGGATGCCGCCGCGGCTGCCATCATCTGCTGATGCGAACGCTTTAGGGAGTTGGGAGTTGTGGCGGCGCTACTCGGGCTAGTAATAGTGGTATTAGTGTTGTTGCTCGACTGTGGTGGTGGCGGCGGCGGCGGGTGATTTTGGCTTTGGTTTTGGCTCAGGGTGGTTGCGCTACTGCCGATAACGGCATGATTTTGATGATGGTGTTGGTGGTGGTGGTGGGGGGTTATCGCGTCGTGCGGATAATAAGATGTTGACGAAGGTGAGGTACTCACAACATCCGGCGTGCTCGCTCCGTCGGTGTGACTCGCACTGTCCGCGGTCGACCGCGGACCTCCGCCGTCTAAACCGTTGCCCATTTCTGGTGGCTTCGTATCCCTGTCGTCGATCACCAGATCAATCGGCATCTTTCCTTTCAGGCAGCTGATGTACCGGTGACAAAAGTTGTCACACAATTCGTGTACCTAACAACATCAAACAATTTTTATTATTATTAACATCAAATCAATCATTATTATTATTATTATCATCGTATCATATGACAATTGTTGCGCGAACCGTTTTCAAATAAAACTATCTAAAAAAGGCGAGAGGAGAAAGAAAACATGTTGCAAGTTGCTGAATCCTCATTTGCATACATAACATTCTGGTTGACTGCGCACTGGTTATACCTGGTTTACACCTTCTTACTTTTTCACCATCAACGACACTCTGCTAGTCTCACTAGCTCATTCCCTTTATGTTGTTGAGGCTCATCTTTTTTTCCTACTCTCTGTCCTCAGTATTCTTTTGGTATTGAAATACTGACAGCATATTATTCTCATTAAACGAATTAAATCAAGATTACAAATTGATCGCTTAAATTAAAGAACAAAAAGCTGAGCGTTAAATGAATTTAATTCTCGCGACACACATTTCAAATTAACCCTAAAGAAGAACGGCTTTGCGTGTGTAGTGAGAGAAAAAAAAAAGATAAAAAAATCACCGAGGTCTTGGCAGTCGAGACTAATCGATGCAAATTCGACGTGCTCGTTACGTCGATCACAGAGAGCTCTCGGTTAGATAATGCCGCCAATTTTTTCCTCGTTACAACGTCGAGAAATTTGCCTTTGATACCCAGCGGGTACATCTTAGAGGTAAGTAACACAATGCCTTGTAGATGACTGAGCTCTTGAAGGATCCGAAGGACGCCAGCTATAATATCAGACTGGTTAGAATTTGATCCGCTGTGCCAGGAGTCGGGCCAACAATGTTAGTGAAAAAAAGAAATGAAAAAAAAATGAAAAAAAAAACAAAAGAAATTCTTGATAGAATAGGACATCGATTCGTCAACGATGTTCTTTTGCACGTACCAGGAGCGATTCTTCGAGGCACCACACTGTTATTAACGGTAAATTCGATGTCCAGCTGCGTGTTTACTTGGTCGTTAAAGGCAGACTTTAATTCATTTTAAATGAAAAGAAGAATGATCTGCCTCACCTACGAATACATAGTTTCTCGGTATTCTTATACATATATATGTATATATTTTTTCGGAAACCAACATTCAGCATGAATTCTCGGAAAATTCAAATCAGTTGAACAAGTCGATCATCTTTTTTTGTTCCTTTTTTTCTGCATATTTTTTTACTTTATTATTTTTTCTAACACACTTTTCAAGAATTACATGAGAAAAAATATGAAAAATCGTATACAGTTTTTCTATCACTTTTAAAAAATAACTGTTCACAATACTTGAAAATATCTTGTTGAACGATGGCTAAAAGTGTTCATTTCACTTCCGGGAATTTGATCAACTTGATACCATAAATTCGTGTATAAGATATCTAGTGTTACAAAAATCGGAAAGAACCTTTTTTTTTTCTTCAAAGTCACATTTCTTACATTTTTTAGTGGCAAATATCTGTTGCCACGAAAATCATTCAAAAAAGTAAATTTTTAGAATTCACTACGCAAATAAGTTTGATGACACATGGATTTAAATTAAATTAATTTCGTTGCATCGATAAGATCTGAGTGAATTCGTGTTATTTAGAAAGAAATAAATTTAAAAAAAAAGAAAATAAAAACGAAAGAAAAAAAGCAAATACAACTGCGGATAACGAAGAACATGATCTGGTTATCCGATTCTCATTAAATAATCCAACGAATAGGAATGGATTGATCGAAGATATCGTTTTATGAGAACCAAGCGACGACTCCTCAGAGTCATTTCAGACCACTAAGTAATCGGATACTTGGCTGACAACCGAAATCTTCGGAGAACCGTCGCCCATTTCATCGTTTATGTATGTACGGCCTAAAGACATAACAAAGAAAACGACCAGAATCCACTTATATCAAAGATCTACGGTTTACCTAGTTATCAGGCTTTGAAATCACAAGGCCGGGTCGAACAGTGACGAAATTTTGCAATGACAACAAATTTTATGAAAAACTGCAATAAATCTGTCGTCAATAGGTTGCAATCAGTTATCAGATAATTTACTATCGTTTCTGAGATTACGAAACATTTGCAGGATGCAAGTCAAACCGTTTGTTGAATAAGACACATTAAGGTCTGATCTAACTTTTTCAAAAGCAAAAACAAACAAACAAAAAAAAAACAAAAAATTGTAAGTTGTTTTACAATGCAAAATGCAAAGGTATTTAAGTTGCTATATTTATGAATCTGTCAACATCCACAAAGTGCATCAAGTTTAGGAAACAAGGAAAGAAATCAACTTTCTTGATGGGATTGTCGCTGGTAACTCGAGATTACTCTTATTTTATAGCCGATTTATCAAGATTGGGGCCAGTGGAGTGTTGCTTTTTTTCTTCCCTTTACTGCAAACTGTAGACAATAATTTTAGATGCAAAAAAATTACACAGCACGTTTGATTTTGAATTTATTGTTTATAGCGTAATCGGTGTTGGTTTGGCAATTTTTAATCGACGAAAAGGGAAGGTGAGAGTTTATTACCGGTCCAAGGATGATGAATAACTCTCAGGTTGCGCGGAATAATAATCATCCGTAATGGAGATTGAAACGTTTTCTTGATGATGTTCGTCTGCGAGGTCTCCAGCAGTGTGATACGTATACACGGAGGAAGTGGATTCCATAAATGTTTCTTCTTGCTGGCTGGCTCTTTCACTTTGGCATTTTTTCGGCCAATCTGGACGAAAGGTGCGTTATAGCCCGCGGTGCATTCGGCATTTTTTCAGCCAATCGCGTATTAGCATAATTACGTTTGGAGGCATGCTCGGAAAGCAAGATGTCCGACGCTATCAAATTGGCGCGCATTTCGGCAGCAATAAATAGTTGTAAGTTGAATAAACTAGCGCGAGCCTAGTTTGTGCATCCATCGCGTCTGCTTGAGAGCGGTAAATTTCTTACGAGGCATGGAGTACATACCAACGGGATTCGTACTTGTTCAACACACGCCGCCGTCCCTTGCTTGCTTCGTGTCCGCAAACTGGTTCTAAACCTTCCAGTCTCTTCCATCTTTATCTGCAACGGCCTGTCTCTCTGTTGGTCTGCCGCGGTAACGCGAACGCAGTTTCGTGCACGCACGCGGCGCATTTATTCATATCATTTTCGAGTTTGTCGAATCAATTGATTTGAACGCACAGAGTTGTCGTTGAATTTTTGTTTCGTCAGCAAGTAAACAAGGTGCACATAGTGTATTTCTGTTTGGCAAATACCTAACTTATATATTTTGGCTCATGACACGCGTTTTCGGGTTAGTGGAGCACTCGTGCCACTTTTCTATTATCGACTCGGATAGCCGGAAATAGAGGCTGCGTGTATGTTCTTCCACTCGGCTTGAAACAAAATTTTGCCTCGAAGATGCTTGACATTTGCGAACAAAACATTACATTACGTTAAATTGGCACTTTTTTGCCCTAGGCATATCGGGCCGTAATCATTTAATCGCTACAAATGAGGAAAATTGCTATCAAATTGCAAGGGGAGGAGCACTTCTCCGATTGGCTGCCACCACATCAGCTGCCATTTGGATGCAATCGCAATGGATGTCCGCTAATTTTTATGATAAAATATTGCTATAAAAACAACACCCCGGGCCACAGATCTAATAATAGTCAACCATGTTGATGGAATTTGCTGAGAAAAAAAGGCGACTATTAAATCCTTTCTTTCCGTTGCCATACAAACTTGTTTTAATGTTTACCATCAGCGAATATTCGTATCGAAAGCAACTGTATTAAACAAACAAAACAACTGAATCATAGGTCAAGGTATCATTTCAGTTTTCAACAATTTGAAAAATAAATTCCCCAAGGAGACATCTAACCATAAAAGGAAAACGCGGGGCGGCTTCGAGCAGATGAGCGTGTTCCATTCCAAAGCAAACTGCTAAAAAACAAGGCAATTTCCGCGCTTCTTTACCACCCATCGAACAGCTAAATCACTCCACTTAGAACACTTGGACTGAGAGAAGCTAGCATGGAGTCCATATATAGACGGCCACCATGTACTCCACAAGTACACCGAGCTTTCACTACAATTACAGGAAATTGCACTTGAGTCATAACAGTTGTTCCCAGGTGTAAAATCCACGGCACATTGACTATCTGATTTCAACTTGGCCGCTGTTCTAACGTTAAAGTCACATTTTGTCTTCAACTTATAAACTAGCTACATTGTATCACAGAACATTTTAGTTCCAATTTGTCCGCGTCATTCATAGATATTAAACTTCAATTATTGATAAATTGTCAATTGAATACGACAAACGTAAGTATTTTGATATGCGTGTGTCATATGATACGAAGCGTGCAAAAGGTGTGAAGTTTTGATGTATGTCATAAATACCTTTTCGAGTTCGAGAAGGTGAAACCGGAGGACTTGAATCGCCTGCACCATCTGAAAGAAGAAAGAAAAAGATTAAAATCGTTCATTTGACAGGAGAAGGAGCTTTAATTCGACCACAAAACCGCAAACTTGAGATGTCGATTAAAATGATATAAATAATAATAATAAAACAAAAAAAGAAAGAGAATAAAGTGAAAGATTTTTTAAATTAAAACAAAAAAATTCTGAGATATACTTAATTGTCACCAAACAAAAACTAATTAACGACAATCATTTGATTAAAATAAATGATTTATGATAGTGTAAGTAATCACGCGTCGTTCAGCAATCCATATTTTATACGACTGCATCGACACGCGCTAATCAGGTTTGCTCGACTTAATTATCCAGCGGCAAGATTTATGTAATTATAACAAATTCCTCAAAGCGTCGGATGAATTTCCTTTTGAATTTTTTGCATCCACCGCTTCGCACTCGTATTTCATCCGGCGGAATGAGGCAAAACGCCGATTAGTTTCTTGCCAACTTCAAACCGCTTTATTAGTATTACGCGCACATCGATCGCACGTTCACTGTATTATAATTATTATTATTATATTTTAAAAAAAGGATTTGTTGTTATTTTTTACTTGGTAAATAATAATTTTCATCAATCAGAGTACTTTTTGAAAAATGTTTTTGCTGTCAAAAATGTATGTTGACTCAGTTAAAAAAAGTTTATCTTGATAGTTTTGCCGAACGTTACACGCAAGGATTGCAATAACTATGCAAATTGACGCGCCACAGGCCTCGAGTGTGAGTCTGAATGGTAATTGCAAAAATGTCCTCAGATAGTATAACGATTATTTATCCGCAATGCCAAGCCAATGAAATCCTTTGAAAATTACTTGTCTTGCAACATTGCGCATTGGTAGCTCTCGAAGATGTCAGCCAATGACGTTGATCCAACCAAGAATGTAATTACCGTAATTACACAAAATCGTTCCGAGTTTTTCGCATAAGCGGAGGAGTATTGGTATACACACACTCACACAACAGACACAGATAAGTTGTGAAAAATTTTTTCTCGTATTTCAACAGAGAAAGATGCCCTTTTCGTATATCTCTTATGAACCACATGTAAATAAATATTGCATTAATTAACAGCCGAATTGCCTTACAACCTGATTGAATTTACATTTTAGTACACTTTGTATGTTTACTTAGTAATTGGGCTTTTCATTTTCATACAATTATAATTTTTGAATTTTTTCATTATAAATTGCAAATCATTAAATTTCTGTAACATAAATATTGTTTCTGATTTTACAAACAAGTTTAACGTTTTACAAACAAGTTAATAAATTGCAAATCATTAGTTGTATTTGTATTACTATGATTTTCCACTGTAATAATATGTTTTGTATGTAAACTTAACATTAGCAATATATATTTCAATAATTAACTAGTGTAATTATATCTAATTTATATTATAATGGCTCATCATCGTAAGTGTTACAAAATAATTCTTATCAAAGTCATTACTGCGAATGAAGTTTGAATATCTTTATTTTTGAAAATAATAATTTATCACAGCTTTGTAAAACATTGATGATACACATTTTTTCTTTATTTTTGTTCTATAAATGAGCAAACTTGTATTCAATGAACAACTTGTTTTGCAAAATAGTTTGCAATCAAAAAATAAAGAATAATTATGATAATGATGATGAAAATTTGTTTTCCTACAATTTGTCGTTATAAGATCAAAATGTTTTTGGGGGTAACAAAAAATTTGTTGGACAACGCAAAAAAAAAGAAGAAAGAGCTGCGTTCTTTATAATAACATCTGGAGTGGTTTTGCTGGTACTGAACAGTCGATCACATTATACTGAACGAGGCGCAAAGTGTTGGAGGGAATCTTTGCACTTGAGTTGGTTGCTTTGCGCGAACAGAAAAGATGATATCTGGTGCGATGCGCGAGTCTTCGGGCACGAGAACGATATAACTTAGACGGCGATACACAATGTGTCCTTTATATACACCAGTGGCTGTGTCCCGTGAACCGTGCCGACCATTGCAAAAAGTCAGCCTAACCAGTATAATTGCGCCATTAATTTGAAATTTGACATTAAGATATACTAACGGATTTGTAATTTAACGCTTTTTCGCTTCGCACGATAAGATTATTAATCGAAAGCGCGTCGGCTGAATAAAAGCAAAATGCTTTTTGGTACAAGCTCTTTTTATTCCTGGCCCTTCCTTTTTGCCGCGTCAATAGCTGCATGTATTTTCGCGTGCGCAAACACGCGTTAGCTCATCACGCGATATTAATTAAGCGCATCGGGTTAAAGGCAACGCCGGGCAAGCGCGGAAGGAACGCACAGATCGTGTTATTTATAAGAGAATACGAGACGCGTTAGTAAACGAGCTCCAGCCATAAGTGTGTGTGCACCCAAACGCAGACATATAAAACCTTAGACTGACTTATGTGATTTATGCACGAGATATACATTACACCATGTGTAAATATGATATGTATGCGAATGCCAGCCCACGGCTTTTTTCCTTTCCCCTCTTTTTCATCCTCAAATTTTAGTCAATCCAGTCAACCTTTTATACATTTAAACGGCTTCAACATTTCTTTTTAATAGATGCATATTCTACACAGTCTGCCATCATGTTTGCTTCTCTTTCTAGTTTGGCATTCTTGTCGCCGTTAATTCTAACGAGTCTCGCGATTCTTCGGCTTTTGTCTCGGCGAGACAGTCCCTTCGATTTAAAATACACTGCGCGCAAAAGTTGCAATTAAACAAATTGCGACGACGCATCGGCGTTGTTTACGGAAAAGTGTTTGCAGCTGTCCGTCTTAATTAGTCCACGGTGGCATGAAAAAGTGCGCAATTATGCGCGAGCGTCATTTATTATTCATTGCTTCGAGAATTACGGTGAATTGCGCGCGAGTCTTGCTTATTCTTCCTTCCAGATTGTTGGCAATGATTTAGTGAAGAGAACGTAATAAAAAGTGTAATAAAAGAAAAAAAAGAGAAGACAAAAAAAGTGATGATTGTGTGTCAATGTATGACCAATACCACCTTTACAATGTCCACGAATGATAAATTTATTTGACATATCAAATGGCGATAGATGAACGTACAAATCTTTTACAACGGCGTGGTAATAAAAAATTGATCTCAATGAATCGATAACTGCAGTGTCATTGTGTCTAAACAAAGATTAAGTTGAACTTTCTTTGACCAACTTGTTCTAAATATAATAATGAGTCTAAACAAAGGATGATGTTTAAGAAAAGTCTCTCTAACTGTGAACACGTAAAAACCACAAGCTTCAATAAAAAAGAAATACATTCAAGTTCTTTTTTTATTCGTAGCAATCATGACTCACTTGTGTTTACATTTGTTATCGTCAATGATGATAAAGTTAACGACATAGTGAATTCTTCTTAATCATCAATTAAAGCAAATAATTTTTGGATTTTGATTGGAGTTGTTTGTTGGTTGCAAAGAGGGATAGTGATTTAGTCGGCGTGGCCAGCGTAATTGGTTCTCATAAGACTCGTGAGACTTTAAACACGGCAATAAGAAATATCTCTCGAGTCCCTAACGTCCGTGTTTGCCGAGAATGAGGATGCCGAGAGCAGAGGGACTGTGCAAGCAGAGGCCGTCTTATCTACGCCACTACACAGTCACTTCAAAGACATTTTAAAGGCAATATTTAAATAATGTTAAACAGCGTTGTGTTCGCCTCCGGCAAACACGCGGCAAACTCCTTCAAGAGCTACAACAATGTTCTCTCTCAAATTTAAACTGTTTCCGCAATGAATAACGCCCCCGTAAACGATGATCCACGCTGCTTTGCTTTTAAAACCGATCTTGAGTTGGCTTATTTTTGTTACTATGATTATGTTTAAGCTTCATGATACCAAATTAAATAATTCCAATGATAAATAAAGAATAACAAAACTAGACTATAGTTTAACATAAAGCAGAAAATTTACTGCATTTTGTGATAAATAAATTAAAATGTAGCACAAGTGTGCGTAACATGAAGATTAATAGGTTGAACATTTACAATCTATGAAAGGTTAATAGAAAAAAGTAAAACTGAAGAATGTGAAGCAAGAAGAATAAAAGGTAAAAATCATCTGAAAATTAATCTAAGATTAGAAAGCAATTACCTAGTCAACGAGCGTTTCGGGCAGCAAAAAAGGGGGAAAAGGCAGAAAAACAAGACAAAACGCCACGCCATAAATCCGACTGGCAGCGAAGTGCGAAAAGAAACATCGCTCACGTGGTCGCTATATGAATACATATATAATGCTTTCGCACTCTCGAGGACATTCCTCATGCACGTTTGTTGTAATTCGGTGTGTGAGTCTTTATTAAGACAACGCTGTCTCGTAACACGGACCATCTAAAGACTATCCATCGCCTTAATAGCAGCAGATTTATGACCTCCGATTCGGAAGACGGAACACACCGCTCGACACTAGTAAATCTTAAACTAAATTTGAAGACCATAACTGGATCTAGAGTGGGGCAAACAAAAGATGGTGCGCTTTTCAGCTTACAGAACTAAGTAAAAAAGTTGAAGAGGACAAAAAATGCTCAGAAAAAAGGGGCCACGTGCAACGGAATATTACACGCCAGAATCAAGTAAGCGAGGAAAATGACGAGACACAAACACACACAAACACGATGTGGTAGCATGCGTGCAACAAACCTCCTTCAGAGCACCTGCATTATTGCGAATATTTTCGGCGACACTAACGTCTTAACGAGACACCGTAACAAGCCAGAAAAAAAAGAAAGAGAGAAAGAAAGACAAAAAAACACGACAACAACCTAACAACAACGTTGGCCACTTTTGAAGAGAAACACTTGATTATTATAAGAAAAGATAGCTTGAGCCCACCCATCAACGTCACGGATCACTCTGCTCGTGTTATCGGCGTGACTTGAATCTCGATTCGAGAAGTAAAATCGCGCCACGTGAAAATGAATTATTGCAACGCGGTGAATCAATTAGCTACACCAACAAATCGATGATCTGTCAAAGCAAAATCAAACCGTAACGAACATTATTCCTGCTTAAGAAAATAATTTATTTACCAAGCGTTTGACAAATTTTATTAAATCTTTTACGACGTCAATTGGAACATATTAGCATGCCATAAAATAAAACTGAAATGCAAAGAAAAACCTTTAGATTTCAATCAAACGAAAGTAATTGCGATGGAATTGCAAAGATTAATTGAAGAATTTGTTTATCAAATGCAGCAATCTTAGATGGATGATTTGTACAGTTAATTTTAAAGTTTTGATTAAAATATGTCTACTATCTGTTTGCAAGCTAAATTTTTTTGATATATTTCACGCTGCACTTTTCGTGCAACGTAACACTATCCTCAACTTTTTGAATTAGAAATAAAGGTTGAAGCTTGGCCAGCCAAACCGAAACGGGGAGCAAGATATGTGTGCAAAAGCAAATGTGTAAGGTATAATGTAACAGAGAGGTTGCCGAACGTTATAGCAACTCGGGTGGTCTATTTCGTAAACCTCGACAAGAGATCGCTGTTAATCGTTTGCAACCTTAACCTCAAACTTTTAATGTTTTACAGCGGATGGTATATATATATATGAATAAACCTGTTAGACTTTTGGATGCAATTTTTACTGCCTGATTAAGAGGACACTCGTTTTTTCGTCATTTGTTGTTGATACAAATAAAATCATTTCAGTACAGAATAAAGTTCTTGCATATTTGTTGTCCCCCTCAAAGATTGGTCAAACAGCCATTAAAACGACCAATCCGATATGGCATTATAATTTTTATTTTATCGGGTAATAAACATTTTGACGGTATATTCGCGGTTCTTAAAATGCTCATTTCAATTTTGTTTTCAAAAATAAAAAGAAATTTAAATGCACATATAAACTTTCTCGCTGAATTCGAAAATAAGGTGCCTATTAAATTTGCCCGATCGAAATAAAATTCGGTCTAAAGATGACTAAATAGTGTCGCATGATTAACGAGTACCGGTAATATAATTAGAAAAGCGATAAACAAAGCATTGTCGCTTATTACAATATTAATTCGACTCGGCGCAAAGTAACGTTCCGCTAAATCATTTGCAACAACCCTCCGCGCGGCACTTTGACCGCTTCTAATTTTAATAAAAGCAATGACGAAATGTCGATCGTAAATCCTGCATCCTAAATAGCCACACATACATCATTGCCGATCAAACCTCTGAAGAGGTTTGTTTACACGCGAGCCCAATGAAAATATTTCAAGTCTTGTTTAAGCACAATACTGGAGCTGCGTAAACATTAAATGTGTACCCGCGATATTTCTCAACCGAGTCTCACCATAAAAAGTTATCAGGTGGGCACACCTAGGAGAACAAAAAATCCAACCAATTGACAATTTTATTGCACGCTAACAATAAACAATTTTGATTGAACTTTTTTTGTTTCTTCCTTATTTTGTCTATAAAACATCTCGTGCGGCTTCCTTATATCCGTGGCTAATATCGCAATCAGTTTTCTATCGTAAAAGCACGTAATGTCGCCACTTTTTGCACTTTCTTCCTCCCCCGAACAAAAATTTGCTGCTATCTTTTTGTCAATAATCTTGCAGAAAAGAAAAATTCAATGCAAAGATTGCATTGCAATCTTATTAAACAAAATTTCAGTCGCTTCGTTTGCGAGCAAAAACCCTGATTGTAAGTACCTTTTTGTCGTGACTTTCGCGTCGCCTAACATCAAAACTGTTGACTCCGCATTACTTTGATGGAAATACTTGAGAAAAAAAATGAAGAAAAGAAACATATGAATGATTTCTGTATGCATTACTTCCCAATGAATGTTCCTGAATAGAACTGGTGCAGCTGTTGATTCTCGAATCGTGAAAAAAAATTTTCGGGACTAAACTTGAGAATTGCTTCTCGAACAATTAACATTACACTTTCGGTGCGTTTTGATATAAAATGACGCTTTTTCTCTGCTCTAACCGTATTCCGAAACTGCAGTCATAAAACAAAGATATTTTCTTTTCAACTACGATTTTGTATACGATGCGGCGGCAATTTCAATTGTAAATTAATTATTTATGTTTTCTAGACTGGCGAATCGTTATTCAAACTTAATTTCGTCTGGCGCGTTTCCCAACATTTTTCCAATGCGCTTTCTGCAATTTAGATGGCCTCGTTTTTCTGCACCATCCGCGTGCTCACTCGAGCATTTATACCGACGAGCCCAAGATGCATAATGCAAGTGCAGCGGAAAGATAGTCTTTCGCGGCAGGCCACATAATGTTTACCTTCTTTTTATGTCGAAGCCAGACGCGACAGTTGTTACAACAAGTGCGACAATATCACCGCCAACCAAACGAAAACCACTACATTTTAATATCATTCCTACAAAATGTCTTGCTCAAAACCGCAAACATATAATTTTATTATTTTATAACCAGCTTAAGATTTGCATTTTTTCTGTTTCTCAAGTAAAATTTGTTTCTTTGTTACATTTTAAAAATCTTTATTTTATATTTACAGGAAAATTGCCAACAAATAAAATAATTTAATACGAAACTAAAATGTAATTCAGATTATTGTGTATATATTGAGTAGTGTATTTGATTTAATCTTGGTCCAAACAATCCGATATTCAAGAATGCAACTTGTGATTGTAACAGCAGCAACCTGTATCGCTATTTTTCATTTCAATAATGACTATAACTTAGCAATTGCTCAACATTCCGTTAAATCGCCAAACGTCGCAATTTTGCAGCGCGTAATTTACTTAAGTTATGCTATTGGCGGTGCTTTCGAAATCGTTGTCAATTTCGTCATGCGCGAGACTAATCGTCGTGAATTCAAAAAGTTAGATGCCGCGCTCAAAAGAGCAGACTGTGTTTCATGATCTTAGATAGAATGAAAAGCGTATGACAGACGTGTTATGAGAACTTCCATATTCCCACGAGACGCGGCACTGTTGCAAAATTACGCATCGCTTACAAAATGAGAGAGAAAGAAAGAAAAAAAAAGAAAGAAAAAAAGAAAGGAAAAAAAAGAATCGACGTGACGTCTTTGAAATATTCATATCATCTTTGTTTTTATAAACAATTAAATTTGTCAACTCATACAAAATTAATTTTCAAAAGCTAAAGTCAATAATTTTAAATTAATGAAATGAAATATGACTAGGACATCTCTAGGCAATATAAAATCTGCAATTTATTCAGCTGTTTTAATTATATAATTAGTTACGATATTAACACCTCTGCGAAAAAAAGAACCCTTTAAAGAGCATAAAAAATAAATCAAATTACGATTTTGCCAAAAGTAGTCCGAAATGCTCATTACGGCACAAATAAGGGAATTTACTCACCAGCGAGTCCACCTCCGGATCCGCAATGTAGTAAGGCTTCTCTTGTCTGATCTGCAACACAAGCAAACGAGACACTTTAATAATTAGAAGCACCGGCAGTAATTGCGGTATTAAAGGTATATGCACTGTGCGATCTTATCAAGACGCGCGACCCCTCTTTTGCTAAGCGATTTCCTTCGCGTGCTCCCTTTTAATTGGAGCACCCCTGTCCATTAAAATTCCTATATTATACAAGTGTAATGAAAATCATAAAAAAAACATTAACCAATACTTCTTGACACAATAACTAAAAAATAGTCATTTTCATCTTATTTTTTTTGTTTTCTAAATGTATATGTCATTTTGCTATTAAATTATAATTATTTGTTTTGTTATATTTTAATTAAAAGAGAGAAAAAAAACAGTCGTGCACGAATTAACGGTTATTTGTATGAATAATTGTAGTTTTGTGCAATTTTCAGGCTAATGACATAGTCTTTCGAACTTGATTGTATGTATTTAGCAAATTGGCTCAAAGCAACACGATAAGACGTCTAGGTTGTGTCTCGCATTGATTCCACTGGGTTTTTCATCGCACGCTAGCGTGACTATTGCATAACTCATTGTCCGACATTTCCCACGCTCTTTTCCGCGAATTTCACGCCTGCTTCTTCGTTCATTCATTACAGCTGACGTATATTCGCGGAACCTTCCAAGAAGGTTAAGAGACTTGTCTTGATGAAGCACGTGGGATCTCAATGCGCTTCGAAATAATGTTGGGTTCACTGGGTCATAAATCAAGTTCAATGATAAACTTGAAGTAAAACTCGTACACAAGACAAAAGATATACCAACTAAGTTATTTATAATAATATTAAGCATAAGGAGCAAAAAAAGTAAATCAACTTTGATTTAGATGATGCTGCAAAAATGTAGTTCACCAAATGTTTTTATGAAACAAAATATTTTCGACAAAATGTAATCTAGTTTTTAAATAGATGATAAATATATCATTTATAATAATCATTTGATATTTGGCTTATAAAATTGATAATAAATATCAGTGTTGCTGTGAAATAGTTTGATGTGATATAATTTTATTGTCTTCTTTTGATTCAAACACATCAATCAAACAAGTTATAAAACTGTTTGCCAGTTGAATAAGCACAATGGCATTTCACTGAATATGCTAAGCATGAAAGAACATTGGAAAAGTTAATTTTAGCTGATAGCGAAGTCCTGAGTGTAACGCGTTACGATTTCGCTATCACCACTTACAACGAAAAGAAAGCGTTCAGCGAACTACGCGATCCACCGATACCGTCAGCAATTCAGTCTAACACTCGAATAACCTATCTTACAAGTCGTACTTTTATCAGCTAGATATCAGTTTCTGTACAACACAAATTAACATTAATTAAAAATCATTTAAGTTTATAATTAGCCGATTGCAACGTCTTATTAAATTCAAATCGCAAGAAAGAACTCTTAGTGAGATTATCTATTACGCGAACAAGGTATTTTAATGTATAAAATATTGCGCTTGTTTTGATAAAGCTTTCAAAATAGTGTCGATTGAAATCTTCAAGAATGTCAGTGGTATGTGAATTCCTAGATAAAAGGTGCACTGTGTGTCAGGATTTCACGAAAAGTCGTCGAAAATTGTTGTTACACAATCATTCGTTGGCTAAATCAATATAAAGGCAATACCAATTAAAAATTGAATACCAATGTTTTATAATTGAATCTATTAATAAATAGATATTGTGATGTATTCGCTAAATTGAATAAAGATATGTATATTTTACTGTTGAATGCGTTTCCAAAAATACATACAGGGTAAAATGAAATGTAATATTGAATTGTCAAAATTGAAGAGATCGGTTTTCAATTGACACGGAATACATGCACTTTTGAGACCTTGTAATTCTAGATAGCTTGCAGAGTTACAAGCAAAAACAGTTCATGTGATTTCACAAATAATCAGTTCTATTCTATTCACAAAATACATGTTGTCTTAATGTAATCCATGTTTGCTTGGATTATTGGTATGACAAAAAATTAATCATCTTTACAATAAAAAGAAATGTTAAATGAACTTTTTAAATAGCGACTGGTCTACTAAAATAATCAAAAGACAAATATGACAGATAAATGTTGAAGACTTTTCCTATGTTCTCGCACATGCTAAGAATAATTTTTTCGGCTACGGTTGCACGACCTGAACGATCCAGACGAAAGATATATGTAGAGAATGTCGCCATCTAGATGGTAACAGTTTGATGGCAGCTGCAAAGTACTTTTATGCTCGCATCCTAAACGCTAATCTTCATTTAGTTTAGTTAAACAAGATCCTTAAAAAGTGGCAGAGAGTGCAGTGAGCTTGAAATTTGTGAAAAATGCAATCGTACAATGATTGTGATCTACTGACCAGCTGTCAGCTTTTCTTTCAAAACCTGAACCTTTTCTTCAAAACTTTCCCAATTCAACCTTCGAATCCAACGACTTTCTCATTTTGTTTGCAGTCTAGATTTACATATGTAACCCTTAACTAGGGCTAAAATAAATGAGATTTTAAATTTTCAAAGAACATAAAAGGTGTGAACAAATTCACGGCCAAGCACCATGTGGCCTGACAAATTTTGTCTGTAAAT
>JABFPM010000316.1:0-31685 GCA_022817325.1 Idris sp. 1 HC-2018 | reverse complement strand
ATGAGCCAAAAATCAACCTTGTGAAGAAATGGAGCTGGAGGGTTGAAATGTTGGATTTTATAATAACTCGGCTTCCTGAATTAACCCCCCAAATTTCAAAAATCGCAAGGGTGAACCCCTCTTAAATTACATTTCTTTTACAAACCCAAACGTAATTGTGTTCAGAATATCGTTCTAAATATGCTGTCAGATTTTTGTGAATTTACGATGGAAATTGATAGACTAGTTACATTTTCTAAAAATGAGCGTGTTAACGCAAACGTGAATAAAGTATGAAAGTTAAATTACCATTCATCCATCAGATTCTATCATAAGTCCACAAAATTTTGACAGTATATTCAGAACACTATTCTCAAGAATATTACGTTTAAATTTAAAAAAAAATCATAATTTGAAGGGGGACCGAGAGGGACCCATTTTAAAAACTATTTAAAAAACGGATATTTTTTAAATACTGTGTAATATTCTTCATAAGATTGTCTCTTGGGTCTATTGAGTAATTCAAAAGTAATCCCAAAATTCTTGTTAAAACCCTTTGAGGAGCACATTTTTTCTAGTAGGCCGATTTGTTAAAAAATTTGGATTTAAGGGTTTTTGGGGTCGCTAATTACGAATTTGAGGTTATTTTATCAACATTCAAAATGGCGGATCCAATATGGCGAACTTAATTTAAAAAAATGATGCAAATAACGTATAATACTTGTTTTTATATGTTTTTGGGGTTAATTATAAACAATTAACGTCCTGATTTCATAATTATAGCGTACCATTGCCCCTCAAAGAATTAAAAGCTTCAAACGGCTAAAACTCAAAAACATGAAAAATAAAGTTGTTTTGACCGTAAGTCACAGATAAATGACTAACAAATGTATAGACAACATAAAATTTGTTAATGTTATTTCACTAAAAATAGGGAACTGTAGGTAAAGCAAGCATGACTGTTACGCCAGCAGTCGTGATAGTAAAGTTTACAGTCTGCACTGCAAAGGATACCGTCAGCATTGCCAACCTGACAGTCATATCTGCTATGCCTGCAGTTCATTATTTTCAGTGAATATACAAACAAAACTTCGCAAGCTAAAAATTTAAATTTGATAGTATACTAAATTAAATATACCACTTTTGTTCAATCTCGTTTAAATAAAAATGGCAAACATTGATAAAGTAGGTATTTATACTTCTAAAAAAAAGCCTGGCATAGTCCCCATACTTAATCTGTAGAATTCAATTATCGTTAATTGTGGAAAAAACAATATAATCAGGTTGAATGCAAAATAAAAAGCCGTTAATCTATGGTGGCGAAGACAAAAATATATATCTAAAAACATAAAGACATTTGCTTATAGATATACATATGTATGTAACACAATACTCTTGGAGCCTATCTTACATGTTCGAATTTATGAGCCAGATATCCGTGGTCTTTTTCAGGCTGCATCTCGCGTATCTTCGCGGCTACATGTATCGCACGATAGTGCATCCGGTATAAAGATTTCAGACTCGCCTTATTTCCACGCCAGGTAAATAAGTCGCGCTCGTGCCGTCGATACACGTAAGTCTTTTTTTTTTTTACTTCCAACCCTGGGACAATTTATTTCCTCTGCTGCTCCCGATACAGCTCATGTACACGCATTTCATGTCGCACATTCATTTGCTTTTTCGGAATTATTTAATCACACCTGTCGATATTTACATCTGCATAGATAACCAAACAAATCCATTGCCGCCATCGCGTTAACGGTCAACGCTGTCTTATTTTATTACACTCGATAATAACTGTATTACAGTCTAATTACAATTGATTCATATAATCAACGTCATATTGGCGTCAAATTTATTGTCGCAATAACGGATAAAGAATTATTTCGAAAAATTATTATAACACCAATGGTGGTGTATAATTTGAATCAGAAAAAGGTTGAAATTTAAAGAAAAAAACTTCCTTCATAATTTATTATCGACCTGAAATTAAAAAGACATATATAAAGAGATAAATTATTATTGTTGACTGAAATAGTGTGTTAACTAACAACTGAATCGAGTACCTTTGATTGTATACGAATACATAATAACCACTTCATAAAGTTGTTTTTAATTCGGGATATACATGTCAATTACATATTTGGAATGTAAGCTTTTATTATTTATATTAAGTGTTTTCTTTTCTTTTGATCTATTGGGCTAGAATATTTATACTTAAAATTTATTGTGCGACTTTTTATTGTATTATTTATGATGCTGTAATAAGCATGATAATAGTTAGACCCACCAGATTAAAGATTTGTCAAAATATATTTAAAGACGAATTGATCATTTTGGATTGTAATAATGAAATTAATACGTAGATTTCACGTAAGAAGCAACACAATATTGAGTGTTTTCTAAAATCTTTTCAAAGTGAATATCATAAATAACCTTCTTTGTCATGTGAATCAGGAATAGAAGTGGAACTGATGCGAAGTAGTTAATAGTTCTGCTTTTATGATAGTGTTTCAAGACATGACATTTCGACATGTAAAAATGTAAGCTGTTTGTATAAATACCCCTCGTGCGATTACATGAAAGTTCTCGAACAGTGATATCTAGGAACATGTGCAAGGTATTATGTTTGATCTATATTTCCATCTATCTGATATTAAATTATGCACGGTATAATCTTGCATTTAGAAATTGTCACGTTCATATAGAATTAAATGAAAATAAATTCACTTTATCTGAAGAGTCTCAAATAAAAACACGAATTTTTGTTTTGTAAACAACTTTTATTTGTGTTCGAAAAATGTCCAGCTCAAAACTTACATGTGTAGATGTAATCATCAGAACACATAATCACATAAACAATTTTCACTCGAATAATTATCCTGAATTATCGAAGATTAAATTCTTTTTTTCATGCATAGAAATCGCATACATTTGTACAGCAATTATCCGGAAAAAACGATCTGGTTAGCTGCTGATAAGTAATTACAAACTATTATTTTATCTGAAAACCCAATCAGCTGAGATTAAACACGATCTATAAACTGCTACTGCTGGCATTATTGAATTATTAGTTTAACTTCGATGACAAACAGTATTTCATGTTTTGTCATTTCCATTTTATATGTCATATCTATTATACACAAATCGCAGTTGTCGCTTTGAATAATCAAATTAAGATTTGTTGGAATAAGTAGACTCTTTTTGATAACTAGAATGAAATTAAAGTCAAATTAAAAGGTTGTAAAAAGTAACCTAAAAATGAAGTATGCAAAAATGTTTGCAATATTGTTTTATGAAAATTGTAATGTTTTCTCAAAATGTTAGGTTACGGATTATTACTTTGAAACGAATTTTCTAACTTAACAAAGGTAGGTTTGGCCGCACCCTGAATCTCAAGAACATCCACCGTTGTGTGTATGTACACAAACACTTGTATAGTACAATCAAACGCACTCACAAGGACCTGGACACTAGCGGTGGAAGACATGTGAGGGGAACGCCCAACCCCCCGCAATATCTTAAATCCACTCAACTGTGTATAACAGACCTAAGTGTTTATAAATATTATATAAACATTTTATATTTCTATTGTAATTAAAATAGCAACATTAGAAGTATACAATAAAAAACGTATACAAATCAAATTAACCTAAAATCTAATATAGTTTTTTAACGTAAAATCTAGTTTAAGTTCTAACCTAAAAATCACAGTTATATAAACCAAACCCAAGTCCTTACAAAAGTTGTACGTCCTACTTAACATAAATTTACAGTTTTTTTTTTTGTTTAATGAAATTTAGTATATCGTTAAATCATAATTTTTTGTCGACAATTCCAAAGGCACATGCAGATAAGCAAAGCTAATTGTAGATCATGTGTCTGTTCGTTTACAAAATATCCTTATACTGACACGTATAAATAATCTATATATCAGTTATATTACGCTCACACGCAGCCAGCTGATTATGTGTATGTAAATATCTGCGTATATATAATGTTGACAAGTTGGTGTGAGGAAACGCAACGTGTTGACTCGAGCTGTGTCGTGTTATTATTTTTATACAACGTTTCTGGCACGTAGCAACTCGTTAAGGGATACGACAGTTGAGGTGATCTAGCGCGAGAGCGTATGTCGCACTAAAAACGTAACGCTGAGTTAAGTGTGGTAGATTTTTGCAGTTTAACGTGCGCACACACACATCTCTTTCTTTCTCTTTCCATCTTGGGGTCAAAGTGAGTGTTTTCGCGTCGACTCCTCGCATCTCGTTGTCCTGCCACTTGCAAGCAAAATGCCCGTGTCGTGGACGTACGTGTAGGCGACCGGAAACTATCCCTCCCACATTCGAATGCCCTTCCTTGCTTGCCTGCAATGCTGCACCGCGAATCTTGTCTTCTCTTGTCTTGGCCTTCAACAACACTAAACTACATTCGCGAAATACAAATCAAAAACAAATTTATCGCGTTATTTTGACTATTAGATCACTTTCTAACTTATCAAAATAAGCTCAAATAATTTTTATTATCTTGACACATATTTTTGTAAATATATACTTTTTAATTTCTGAAAATATTTTTATTGGATATTAATTATATCACACTCTTCTAGGCTCCAAATATTATGTTGGGAAGAGTTGTAGTCTTGAATGATATTGTTATTGTGCATACTCATCAGTAAGTATAAATTTGAATCTATAAATGAAATTCTCATGAACATAAGTACTAAAGATAAATTATTAAAAAACTATAACCTAAAATCTAAGTTAAGGATACGAAACAATAACCTAAAAACTATATACGCCAAAGTCAGTAACTTCAGCAGCGCCATAAAAAAAATCTCCGCGGTAAAATTCGTAAGTTTTGTCCTGATATCTATAATACTAAAAACATGCAGTCTTAATTTATTTACAAAAATATCAAAACGTAGATATTTTATAACAATAAGTAAACGAATAAAAATAAATTAGAAATAAATGAAACTATTTATAACAATTTTATTTTTTTGAACAGCTTTTTTTATTTATTTAAAACAATAACTAAAACATATACATACATTTTGCATTGCAATTTACAGGACCAAACTTACAAATTTCCCCACGGAGGGCATTTTTTTCTATCGTAAGGGTAGCAACGATAGCTACTGACTTAGCGTATAGTTTAATCTTTTATTTTAAATCTAAGAAAGGGGTATAACCTAAATATAAGCGAGAATCTTATTTTTAAAATCATTAAATAGCCGAAGAATAGTTTCTAAAAATGTTTAATAGATTCAGGTTATTTTAATCCAATATAGTGGAACACTTTTTTTTCTCAATGATATTGTGCAAATAACACAATCAAGTATTATCAGTCTACAACTGTCATTTACAAATTTTCATTAATTTATATCGTCGAATTTTTCTTCGACAAATCACGATAGCAGCTTTTTTTTAATTATTGCATAAATTATGCAAAATTGATTGTACCAAACGAAGTGTAACTAAGCCCGACTAATCAAATTATTCACGAATTCCTGAGGTCAAATTAAAAATTGCCACTCGCATTTTGGATCAAACCCAGTCGGGGGTTACGATGATTATGTAATTAAATTTGTTTCAATAAAAATGTTTCTCACATTAACAGTCGCCTTTTTTTCGAGCAATTTTAATTAAACAATCAATCGTCCATTCTCTTCATAAATCACTGATTGATAATTTCCATTAATATTCTCAACTCGCATCTCATTAATACCGCCATCAATCATTCACGATTAATAATTTTTGTGCTTTGCAAAAAAAAAGGTGAAATACATGGCAATGAAAGAAGAAAGGTATACATTATGTCACCGTAGAAGTGCTGTTGTGTTTCTTTTTATTGAAACTTTTTTCGTAACCATGGAGAGTGACGTGTACGAAAGGGGTACCAAGATGATGAATAAACTACAGTGACTGTGTTGTCTCCTTCTTCTCCGCAGGTATATGAGAGTTCCAAAGACGGTAGGAAGGAACGGTTTCCGATCGCCCACACGATCAACTAGTCGCAGGTTCAAGTGATGTAGAAATCCGCGGAGCAGCATTTTGCGCTTATGAATTACAGTCTCTACAAATAAACATTGTATACTATATATGTTGATAATGAAAGACTTTCGTTGCTTTAAAAATACTGAATTTATGCAATGACTATTGAAAAGTTTTTTTTACCTCTTCAATAATTGAATGAAATTACACACCTGAAATGTAAAAAAGACATTTTAAATTTGCACAGAAATACCTTCAAAATGAGTCGCTATAATAAGTCTGCAAACAGAAAAAAGGAAATTGCTAATTTTATTGAGATTCTGCATCAAATATTATTTAATATTTCAGTTATACTTATGTATCTTATATTATAATATATACCTATAGCTAATATCAAAGTTGCTCTAAATGAATTCTAATCGTCCATGAAACATTCGTTTTCTCCCGTTCTCTGACCATCTATGGAATCGCTGCAGATATTGCCGTGAGACTCATTTATTATCCGAGGATTGAACGTCACTATCATAACGTAATATCCGAGATGTTGACCAATGCTCGCATTTAACGTACAAACGATATACTATAACCAGTATAGCCATTTTCTATCCGCACTGATTAACAGCTTTGAGATGTGTATATTGTTCTTCCTCGATTGATGTGATGGTGATGATGATGATGATGATAATGACGATATATAGAATACGATAATTTTCCTTGTTTTATGAGGATATACTGGATGCATACTGTTTTAAGAAAATGGTTCATGTTGAGTGAAATTATAGGCAATCTTATTCTGTTATACATTATGTGTAATGATTGGTTAGATTTTCTTACTTTACTGTTCAAATGGAACGTTTTTTTATATATCAAGTTGTTAAATATACAGAAAGAAATATCTGATTATGTTTTCGTGAAAAATTCCAAACCGATTTTATAGTGCTTACTTTTTTACACGTCAACTTTTTTCATGTATAACATTTTCTTAGATGAAAATCGAAGTAGATTAGGATTTAAAAAAGAGATTTTAAATTTAAACAAATAACATATACATTGAAAACTAAGAAAAAAATTGATGTTTTAAAGATGTAGTGTTTTCTTCAGATATTAGTGTATTAGTAAAATCATTCACAACTTTTGAATGACAATTATAAGTTTATTAATTTCATTCATGAATTCTTATGAATGAAATTCAGCCAATGGATGCGTAAGTTGATTGTGTAAAGAATTTTGCAATCGTCTAAGAAAAGTTTGTGACATCATCAGAAAAAATATTTATGAATATAATTTAATTAATATACAACAGTTTTTTTGATGTAAGAAAAAAATGAAATTAAGAAATAATTAGTAGTATAGTTCATCAATGACATTAGATTAGATGAAGAATTTGTTTCAAATTTAAATTAAATAAATGTTAAAATAAGTTAGATTGTCATATTTATGATTTTTAAATTTTGCAGAATTTAGGATATTTCTTTGAAAATAATAAAAAATTAAATATTCATAATAATGAATGATTATAATCTTTTAACAAAATTTTCTGACTATTTCTTTAAAGTAAACAGACTGTTTTCAATATTACTGTAAATATTTACTTTTTCATATTATTCTTCTTTGTAACTAGTACAATTATTGTATACATATTATAAAACTTGGTAATCAAAGAAAGTACTTTATTTCCAAATACTAAAAAATACTTTTTCTGATTACTTACTCATTTTCATCCTAATAAAAAAAGTTAAAACAAATGTACTCAAGTGAATACAAATGACTATTGCTTTTAGTTTCACTCAATAAATGGTAAAACATTGCATAATCCCAATTTTTGTTATTTATTCATAAATATACTAGTTTTCATTCATAAAATTGATGAAAGTTTAATGATTCGAATGCTCATATATAATTTCAGTGTAAACGTTTCCTTATAAGAAAACGAAAGTCATTGAATGAAACGTAATGAGCGAAACGATCGAAGGTGTTGTGTTGTGGAATAATAACCCATGACACGGAAATCAATTAACGTTCAATAAAAGTTCAAAAATATGGCACAAAAAATACAAGCAATCAATCTTTAATTGTAAATTACACATACAATTCAACACAATGGAAATATAAATTAAATTTACAGTGACAACAGCAATAAAACTTTATTGTTTTGGAAAATTTAAAAAAAAATATTTTTACCATTTTAATATAACTATTTATTTTTAAATGTTCAAAAACTATGTACTTGCCTTTTTAATATAACTATATTTGAGCAATTCAGATATTTTCCTTTTACGGATTTTTCCATTTATTTAATTAGCAAATTTAAGGGTGTCACTCTTTAAATTTTCATTGAGCCCAATTTTTGTTTCTACGTTTGATAGGCCAAGGAACAAGAAAAAAAATAGTTTTGAAGGTGTGCCCTGAGTTCCAAAATTTCAATTGTTTTATTGCTGCAATGAAATTGTATATAAAATTGCTTTTGATAGCATATTTAAGGGTGTCACCCTTAAAATTTCTGAGGGCACCACAATGTTTTGTTTATTTTAGAGCGCAAAAAACAAGAAAAAAATAACCCCAAAGATGTCCTCTCAACCAGAAAATTTTCGATTTTTGTACAGCTACACAAAAATTATCTGTAGAATTGCTCATTTATATATATATAAATATATTCAAAGGTGTACTGTTTAGATTTTCCGAGGACTTTTTTTAACATCAGGAGCCACGGTAGTGGCTCTGGCCAAGTACAAAAAAATAAATTTTTCAACTTTCAATTATGTATTAATTTTATTTTCCCAACTTTGCAAACTTAAATTCTGTATATATACAAGTAGACCTACAAAAAAATGTGTATGTACAATAGTCGAGTATCCAATCAACTACATTATTTAGATTAATTGTAAATAGTTACACATTGACTATTTACTTGACTATTGACTATTCATTAGATTATAAAATCGACGTAATAATTAATCATGTGATACATTTAAAACTTGGAGCAGATCTGAAGGAAACATGTATTGTGAGTATGCTCTGAAGATGATTTCGATAAGAAATCAAAGCGTCAGCTATTATTAATTTGGCAAAATAAATTCCACTTCAAGAAAAAAACTCAGTTTTTCATGTATTCTTAAAGGCCAATTCATTCTCAAAAGTTTGAAAAAAATATTACATTTTTTAAAAAATTCTCCCGCTGTTTGGCGGGAAAAGATGTTTCAGGGGTCGGGCGAGAAGATCGCAGAAAAAATGGATTCTCGAAAATGCGAAAGTAGGGAAACGAAGTTGTTTTTGAATGTGAATTATAGAAAGGTGATAACCTCGATCCTACGCAGTGTGCGTCGTTGTCGACTGGTTGCACGTTCAACCAAGTGTTCTGACTGAACTGGCCTGCCCACGCTTGCCCTTCTGTCAATTATATTTACTATTTCATTCATACGCCGTTGGTCCATTCACGATGAGAGCGCGCGCCAACAGACACGCGCAACCGAGAAAGAGAGAGAAAGAGATAAGGCGCGCGCTCGCCGACGGCAGAAAATCGAGAGGAGGGGGTAAATAATTCGTCCCTGGAAAGTGCCGAGATCGTGAACAGGTCCATCTAAGGTAATACACACTTCGCAATCAATGTCTGGCTTCCTGGGTAACACGGCTGCTGTTAAGTCGGCATAGTTTAAATGTTGCCGTCGATATATTTATTGCCCCTTCCCCCTTCCGACCAAAAATACCGCGACCCACACCAAGAATGAAGATTTTTTGTTATCTTAGCAATTTACATCTAGAATGTAAAATTTTCAACAAATGAAGTTAAGAGTTTTATACTTTTTATACTTTTTTAATAAAATAAAATTATTATTTTAAAGGCCGTATGTAATATGAATGATTTGCTTAAAATTTACATAAAGTTAACTCTTCATAAGTCTGAAAAATTGTTTACAAATTTTTGTCACCACTATAATTATTTACAAATAATGTCAATACAAAATAACTAATCAATAAAAAATGAAATGAAAATTCAAAATTCACCTTAAAATAGCATAAAATACAAAATCGTAACCTTCGTTAGCTTAAACGATTTAATCTAAATTGTTTTAAAATTCAAATTGCAATAATATTAAATTGATTGATAAATTATGTAAATTAATTACCATTTTTAGTATGAATTTATAGGCCTTCTCGTGTTTCATATTTCTACTTTTGTATATTTTTAATTTTTTCGGTGTAAACAACCTATTCTGGTCCAACGATCGTACTGTTTCAGGTCCAAAATTTAAAGTCAGAATTAGACTGAAAAATGCAACAAATAAATTGAGTATGAGATCAGTTTTTCATATTATTTCGTTCGCAAGTTGCTAAGATTCTGTAGGAAAAAGAAAATTGTAGTGTAGCTGAATTTACATGAAATCTCATGCAGTTTCAACTACAAGAAGTGTAGTTTTTTATTGAAACTAACAATAATTAAATTATTTTTTATTAAAATTATTTGAATGTAAAATAATGTTTATCTGAACAAAAATTGATTAAAAACTATTTATTTATTACCGAATATATCCGTACAAAAGTTCGGGTTACTTAATTTACAAAATTTAACTAAATATAAACTCGTTTTTCAATTTAATTTCAATTTTACAAATATTTTTTTTTTAATTATCTTTCATAAATAATTATAAACAAACGTTTTCTGCACGGAATTTTCGAATGTCGAATTTCTTATACTCGCATACAACTGAAAATATAAATCAAAGTCATAAGTTTAATGTTTCTTTCATGTCGTCAGTCAATCATAGCGGTTTATAAGAGTAGCTGTTTCAATTTTTGAAATCAAATAAATTAAAATCGAATAATATTTGATTGTTTGTATTTCAAAGTTGTAAACTTTTGATTGAGTCTTAAGACGATGAATGAAAAATATGCGAGCGTCTTACGATTATATGAGGCAATAAATATTGTTTTCGTATAATAAAAGTCGAAAATTCAAGACCACTTTATGATACGACATTAAAACTTTGTTCTTTTTGTCCAACATAATTTTCATTGTAATTTATGATTAATCGACCAAAAAAAATTGACGGCAATATTTAAAATTCGCTAATTTATCAGGAAATTAAAAAAAACTTATTACAAAACCAGCATTCGTATTTTTTTTTTTTTTTTTTTTTTTTTTTTTTTTTTTTTTTATTATAATACAAAGAAGTTGAAAATTTTCTTTTTTTATTTGACTTTATTTTTTAAATAATATATAAATACTCTCATTTGCAGGTATGCAAAAGTGTTTAACCTTTGGCTGGCACATCCGAGGTTGAAATGGGACATAAAAATTCGTTCGTATATATAAAAAAAAGAAGATTGTCTGATTGCTCGCGCGTTTTGTATAATGTCTAGAATCGCGAATTCGCAATCGCAGCGCTTTGCGCTAACTAAATATTAAAAACCGGTTTGGGATAATGCGAGGCTCGATCGCTGAATGAGGGTTAAACTACACCGATCACGCATGCTGTATTTATGAAATGGAATCGTGTTGTGTCAATGAACCTTTTACTTTTACGTTTTTTCGTTCAATAGGTATTCAAAATAAGTTCCTTAATTTTATGTATATATTTGGTAGAAGAAGAAAAAAAACACGAAAATCTAAATTATTGTTAATAAAGTAACATTTTAAAATGCTTCCGATAAAATGAATATTTTATTTTGCTTTTTCAAATTTATTGATACAAGAATTTTCTTTTCTTTTCTGTGATAATTCGCTAACATTTAAATTCTTCTAAACCAAAAGAAATTGCATTTTTAGGAAAATAAGTCAACATTGATTTTTGTCTTTTTTTGTACTTGGCCAGAGCCACTACTGTGATTTATTTTTCAATCTTTTTATCTTTTGCAAATTTTTATTCTAAAATAAATGTTTTTTAATAATAAATTTTAAAAATTAGCGTTAAAAATTAAAACTACACATTTTCGCAATAGGCAAATAGAAAATATAGATATAATAACAGAATTAAGCGGAGAAAACGTTGCACATGGCGCCATCTGTATAATAATACGAGCAACAATCTATACCAACTGGTGCACAGCGTAGTGGGTAAAATAGAAAATTTAAAAAATTGACAAATAAAAGTACCCATTTTACAAATTATCTCCCTTTTTAAATTACTGATTTTATTTTATTTTAAAATATAACTTATTCATTGTTTATACTTTTACTGTGACAACAATGTACCAAAAACATTACAGAACAATTCACTCAATTTTTTTCCATCATTATATGTTAATTTTTAATATTACATAACAAAAATTGATCTCGAAAATGTGTATTTTGCACTGAAAGACAAAAAATATAATTCAAACAAAAAAAGATGGCGCCATGCAACGCAGATGGCGCCCTTTTGACAAGGAAAAAAACAAAAATTATCTAGATATATATCATGTGGAAATGTCGTCGTGCAGTACGTTTCGCAAATTTATTCACTCAAACAAATATGTAAATAAATGCCTATTAAGTTGATTACTCCCTGATGAATTTGAAACTGTGATTCGCATTATGCGCGTAACTTTACGCGTGGCCAATCTCTCTAAATTACGAAGGTTTGTTTTTACTATTATATTTACCAACACTGGTTCCTGCTGCCGAATGACACTATCAGTGTTTGACACTTGTATATAATTAAGTTAATTTTTTTGAAATAATATAGACATTTTTTTCATTTAACTTGTAAATTTTAGTTATTAACATGTAAACTATCAATAAATTTATATTTATTCATCAATTAATATGTATAGCCTATACTTATAGTATGACTAATAATTTTTTTTCATTAACAACCAACAAAAGTAATTATAATGACGAAACACAACTTTGACAGATTTTAAAATAACTTTTATAGATGTTAGTTGTTATATTTTATTTATTGATAAATCATAAGAAATTGTTAATAAAAAAGTTATGATTTTTCGACAGTAATTTTTGTATTTATTACTTAATATACAAAATTGTACTATAAATTGTGAAGTTACACTGATACAGTGTTTTTAATTACGTTTTGCATTTTTTTATGAGTCTTAATAATATATTAATTTAATTTTTTCAGATGAATGTTCCCTTATATGGAATTATTGGGACGATTGTGACTTTGCTTATAAGCTTCATTGGCCTAGGAACTGTCATTCGTATTCTTTTATGCCTCTTTGTATTAATTTTAGGGTGAGTTTGTAACTTTGATTAAATTCAAAAAATTATAGAATCTTATATTTGCTTTTTCTTTTCAGATTTGTTTCTTGTGTATATAGAAATTATGTGCTCAGTCTTGACAATGAAATCAAAGCAGGGAAAGAGAATTTATATAAAAAGACTGAAACATTACAACAGGTTTGAGGACTTTCTTTTATTTTATTATCATTATTTTTAGTGTGAATGTAATATAGTACACCCAAAAATCAACTTGCTCCAAACTCATATTGTAAATATATATTTTTTTTTGTTCCAAAACTAGCTGAGAACGCTAACAATAAAGTCTATCTATTCATTATTATGAAATTAAAAACTACTTAATATTTAAAAACTTGTATAAAATAAAACCTTTATATTGTGATAAAAATGAATGTTAACTTTTATTTTTAGTATCTGGATGAAATTTCAAAAAGGAAGGTGACATTTACATTAGATAAAAGAGTCACCGGTAGTCATATAATTGATGAATCTTTACAAGTAAGCAAAATGAAAATTATTTTCAACTAATCATTCATCTAATTAGAATACAAACTTGCAACACTTCAAATTACAGGAAATTTTAGATTTTATTTTAAGAGATTATGTAGAGCCATGGTACAGTGCTTTGACTGATGACGAGGAGTTTACTAAATCTGTAAGGGATACAGCTCAAAAAATCGCCATTAATGTAGCTAATAGGTAAAAGAATAAAATAATATTATATGTATACGAAGTACATCAAATTTTCAATTTAATATCGAAATGTTAGTTTAATTTTTATTTAAGGGTGTCTCAGAATTAAGTTTATTCTAGTATAAATACAATGTAAACATAATTTTACAAAACATACTTTATCTTATTCTTGTAATAAGTGCCAGTTTAAATTGCATTTAAACTTTCTACTATTAACTGTAAATAAAAGAAACACTTATCTTATCATTCAACCTTTGAGACCAAAGGATAAAGTACACACATGAGTTGATTCATGAAATAATAAAAGAAATTTGTATATAGTTCTTTAGAAACATACATTGTAATATATTATAATTGACAAAACTATTTATGAAAAAGAGCATATTTATTTCGATATTTATCTAATGATTATTTAATTAAAACACTGAATATTATAAAAAATACATTTTAGAGTCAAAGATGTGGACTGGATACCTTATTTAACCACGCGTCTCGTCGACGATGCCGCATCGCACATGCGACTCTACCGACAGGCGCGTGCAAAATTAAAAAACAGTAAACCACAAAAGAGTGACACCAGTTCCAACACATCCGGAGGAACGCCCAAAAGAACCCCAACTCATCGTCGTAACAGGAGCGAAACTGACATCTCATGGTACTCACAGTCAAAATTTTACACTCCAAATTTGTCCTCGCTCACCGAGCCAACAGGATCAAGCAAAGAAAGCGACGACGAAAGTCTGGAGAAAAATTTTTTCGATCTCGAAGTGCAGATGGAAAACAGCCTGATATGCCGTGATTTGGTTTGCACAAGTGAATCACACGAACTGGCTTTTCTCGGCGAAATATCCGAGATACTATTGTACCTACTACTGCCAAAGTCGGATTTCGATTGCCTAACTGTGAGATTTATATTAAGGGAGCTTTTAGTTCACGTTATAATTAGGCCTCTGTTGAATTTATTTTCGGATCCAGATTATATTAACCAAGCATGCATATGGCTGGTAAGTGAAAAAAAAAAAGTGAAATACTCTAGTGAAACCTGTACTGGAGCATAAATCTGTGAAAGAATAAAACTGAAAAGATTCAGAATATATTTGTGAGATTTGTAGCCTTCAAGTTGTATCACTTTTATGAATTGGAGTTTATATGAGATGATTAAAAATTTGCCGAGATGAATTTTCGTATTTAATATTTTCTTATAGCAAAATAAAATTAAACATAAAATAAAGACCTGTTTGAAGCTGGTTTTAATCAGATTTTAGACTACTGTTATTCAAGTACATAATGTGTTTATTTGTTAATTTTGTATATTATATCAAACTGTAATTCAAATTTTTCTCTGTAATATTTCTGTATTCAAAAGGAGTTATCTCTTAAATAAATAATAATTTTGTTGATTAATTAACTTGATTTTTCAGTGTACAAAGGAAAACAATTTACCAAGTGAAGTATTTCTGACTGTGATTCGCATAACAGATAACCTCGAGGAGTTGACAGCAACAAAAAGCATAGTTTCTAGGGAAATAGCTCATTTACGTTCCAAAGATTCTGGCGGTGACGACGACATTTCAGTGAAGCAACAGCTTAACAGTCTGCTCTACGTCAAAAAGATCTTGGAATCTAGAATAATTAGTATGCAAGAGGGCTTAGACCTGGAGAACGACGGTGCCCCACCCGACTGGAACCGTCTTCTGGTACCAGGTTACAAATTAGTTAATTTGCCCTTAGACGAATTATTGAAGAACAACATCGCGCTTAGTTACTTTATCGATTACATGACGGCAATCAGTGCCGAGAGTTACTTGTTTTTTTATCTAAATATTTACGGTTGGAGGGTGTCTGCCGAGCAGCAAATCATGAACATCGAATTGCAAAAGCTACCAGGCCAGCAGAGCAGTTTTCTGAAAAGAAAGAACGTCGACTTGGAGAATCTCAAAGAAGCTGCTGTGAAAATCTACCAGCAGTATCTGAGCGACAAAGCTTCGCCGAAATTGCAGTTGGATGATCTGCTGGTTCGAAATTTGATTGCGAGAATGAAAAATGAAACCATCAAGGAGACCTGGTTTGACGAACTGCAAACCTGCTGCTACGATAAGTTGAAAAATGAGGACAGATTTCTTCCGGCTTTCAAAAGGTCCATGTCTTATGTTAAATTACTGGCTGAGTTGGATTTGCTGAAAGATACCACTTCGGAGGATGATGCGAAGAGCTTGGATAGTATCAGTGTTTCCAGTATGACTAATGAACTTCTGGACGCGGTTGAAGATGTCGCTGCTGATACCCAAGCAAAAGTAAACCATAAAAGAAGAGTACTATTGTATTCTACATTGCTGAAAAAAACTAATCATTATTTTTTATTTTCAGGTTCAAGAAGAAGAAATTTTGAACCTACCCTCTACATCAGATGCAAATGTAACTCTGAAAAGCGAAAAAACCTTGGACGAAGTTGATAGCGAAATCAACAGCAGTATTGTGAATGGTCGAAAATTGCGAAAAGCAACAAGCACAGAGTCAGACAAGGGAACCGAAGAAGAACCATTTATGTCGGATCCCCACGCAGCTTACATGAGTCTGAATGAGTCAATTTACGATCAAAATGTTATTAAAAAACTTCAGCAGGGTAGATTTGAAATCAAGGCTGAGATCATAGAAACTGGAATAGTCAATGACCGGGGCAAAACTTATGGTATATACGCAGTAGCTGTGACGAAAACCTACGATTCTGGATACCAAGACAAGTGGCACATATACCGCAGGTACTCGGACTTCTATGATTTGTACCAGAAAATCAAAGACAAGTATTACGATCTCGCAAAAATTGCGTTCCCTGGGAAGAAGACCTTTCACAATATGGATAGGGATGTTCTGGAAAGACGAATGGTCATGCTGAATTCCTGGTTACAACAGTTGACCAGACCTGCGATAGTTGAGGGTCATATGGGACTGCAAAATTTGTTGCTCACGTTTTTCGAGCAGGGCGATTATGATAAGGGAGTCACGGGGGGACAGATTTCCAGAACGGTATACAAAATTGAAATGTTATTATTGAAGTAATGATATTGAGATAATTTATTTTGAGACATTGTTTCAGATCGATACTTTAGTTAATCCTTTAAAAACTTCGATGAAAACAGTAACACAAGCAGTGAAGACAATGCCAGACAATATGTTGAACACTGTGGATGGTATGATGGACAATATAAGTAAACTTTTTGGTAATCAGAAGAAAAATAGCTTACTCTACGAGAGCGTGAAAGTTGGCGCAAGTATTGACACTGAGGTACAATAATAATTGATGTATATATAATAAAATATACAATTAAAAAACCAACACTGTGGTGTACTGGTGAGAGCATTTGCTTGGTGAGCGGAAGAACGCAAGTTCGATTCCTGCCTAGCGATTTTTTTTCGACACCTCAACACAGTGTATCGAATTTTCGAGTTCGGTGGTCATACATCTGCGCAATGTAGAATGGCCATCCTACTTAAAAATTTTAAGGACCTTAGGGCATGGTTACAAAAACGATGAGAAAAAAACTTAAGAGGGCATATATATATACACCTAAAACTGCATAATTTTGACGCAACTTAATGAGTAGATTGCGAAAAAAAAACTTGTATACTTTAGATAAATATAACACAATCAATTTACCTTTCTTCCTAATATTTCACGAGTAATTTTACATAAAAAATTTTAAAAAATATTAAAAAACTGAATTAGAAACAAATGAAATATGTTTGTTTAGATGTAGTGGATAAAAAAATCTCAAGCTCCAGTGGACCGATTTACTTCAAATTTTGAGGAGTTATTTATTAATCATACAGTGAAATAGTACCATAGAGATTTTTGAAATTGCTTTTTCTCTTCTGGTTTATAAACAAATAGTGTTGAAATTTTTAAGTGTAAAATGAAAAATTCATAATCAAATGTCGTTATTTTTGTTAAGATTAAAAATTGTTATATCAGCTTATTGTACTAACTAATCCGTTCAATTAAGAAAAAAAAGAGCATAATTAAAGCCAATTCTGATGGTTATATAAGAAGTTAACGTGACCACCGTAAACCTCTGCCAATAAAAAATAGTTTTCATTAGTTTATAATTAACTGATTGTCTGTCCAAAATGTTTGTCTTTTTCTAACAACAATCTTTCTAGATCTCTTCATTCTTGTTTCTGTGCTTTTTCGTGCATTTGGATAGATAATAGGTTAATTAGTTTTTTTTTTAAATTTAGAAAATCTTTCATACAAAATTAATCGTGAAATAGTAGCAAAAATAGTTTTTACCCAATCCACTCATCAAGTTGCGTCAAAATTATGCAGTTCTAGGTGTATATGCCCCCTTAACAGATCATCACTTATATTACAATAACATCATATAAATGTTTTTAAAAATTTTCTGTCACTTAGTTATGAGATATTTCAATTTCAAAATACGTATTTTCCTATTATAAAAAAAGTTCGCGACTGAAAAGTCTCTTTGGGATCTTAATAAAGTTATCATAAAAATGTATTATTTTTTTAGACTGATGACAATATTCCACTTCGAATCATACTTTTACTCATGGATGAAATTTTCGATCTAAAAGTTAGAAACCAGTGGCTCAGGCGTAGAATAGTGACGTTACTGCGGCAAATAATTCGGACCATGTTTGGAGATATAGTTAATCGTAGAATAGTTGAATACGTTTCATTATTGACCAGCCCTAAAAATGTAGCGATGTACCTGAAAGTATTCAAGTAAGTCTTATTGAATCATTTGGAAGGAAAAGGTTTTACAAAATTATTACTTTTAATTTTTTGGTCTTTAGGAACAGTTTATGGCCGAACGGTGTAAAGGCAGAAGTACGACCCCCGCGAGATGCTGAAACTAAAAGCAGAACACGAGTGGCAGCAAAAGTGGCTCTGTTATCCTGTCTTTCGGATGAACTTAAACATATCATAGGTAGCGAGACCACGCGATGCGGATTATTAAGGGTATTTGAGCTGTTTCAGCGGCCCGTGTTGAACAGAAGACTGTTATATGTACTATTGGAGGGGATAATAGAAAATTTGTTCCCCCAGACGGAATTAATAACAATTATCAGGAAATTGTATTCAGTGTCTCCACGTGTGAAAAGTAAAGCTAAAAACAGATTTTAAAAATGAAGTATAAATATTAAGAAAAAAAAATAAAGAAAATCTCGTACGAAATTTGGTACGAGCCTTGTGATTAATGTTAGATTTAATGTGTCAACAAGAACAAGTGTTTATATAGATTTAATTCAGCAACGTTTAAATTTTGTACTACAGTTTATGTAATAAGAAAATGTATTTATTTTAAAATCCACTTTTTACGTACTATATTGTTTGTCAAGTCATACTCAATACTTACGTTGTTATTACGTTAGGATTATTCGACATAAAAGCATTATGTATATATGTAAAATTAGCTTGTAAGAGTCAAAAAAAAAAAAAACAGATTCATTCCATTTGTGCATTTAAATTTCATCGATAGTCATCTTCAAATGTATGCACATTGCAAAACTGTAAATGATTAACGACCATTACTTCGAAATATAAAATTAAGTTCTTGTCAAATTTAAAAATGTACATTGATTTAATAAAAAGTATCTGCTTATGTTCTACTATTACCGACAATGGTAAATAAAACTTTCATTCGAAATATCAGATTTCTTTGGTAATTACAGATTTAAATGAACAAATCTCAGTGCCATAAATTAAATGATTGCTTTTTAAAAATTGGAACTTGATTTAAATATTTTATAAAGTAATGGGTCACATATATTATTAAGATACACTAATGATACTGTATTTATAAATTCTAGTAATTTGGACTTTGCTACATTTTATTTACAATAAATAGTATTTATTTATTCAATTTTAAAAACCGGGTGATATATTAATAGAAAAAAAGAAGACAACAGACCTCATTGCCAATATAGATTTTGAAAACTTGATAACCGTTGTATTAAGATGATTTTATTAAATGATAACGACCTTTTTTACATGTTTCATATAAATTACAAATCATTCGTTATCAGTCATATTTTTTCTATGAATGCGTATTTGACAAAATATGTGTACAACTTAATTACACTCGAATTTTGCTTTTTTTAAAATGCAAAACTCAGTTTGGGTGTAATAATCTTGTATCTACATTTCCCTCATACATAATAGCTTACATTTATGTTGGGATGATTATCCTTCAGATTCATTTTATCAAATGTAAAAACAGTGTTAATAAATTCAGCAGCATAATACAGCCAACAAACTTTTTTACTCTTTTTATTCTACATTTAAGAATTTAAACCTCTTAAGGAAGAACAACAATGTGATTTCTTAAAAATGAAGGCTTTTTCTATGATTTTTTTTCTCCAACTGCAACCAAGATAAAAGCATGAAATTTTCACAGTTTAAATTAGGTGATATAATGTTCTTAAAAATATTTTTTTTAACACAAAATACTAATTCTTAACCAATTGTAGGTAGCGCGCGTTCCACCTTTGCGCGCCGCGGAAGGGTTCACGGCCATGCGGCTAAGGGTTGCAGGAGTCGTTTAAAATCAAAATTTCAAAAACTGGCTTAAAGTATATTTCAATGGCTTCCGTCATGCGTAGGGGATTTTAGATCTGAACGTTTTACGCAAAATGGCGGCACTTTGAAAAGAAAAACCTAAAAATTGACCTCTTTGTTTGTTTTGTTTATTTATTTAAAAAAGTATGAAATATACAATTATTCCCACACGCACAACGAAAATGACTGGTTTTTTTATACATAATGTAAAAATATCAAGTCATTTGGCTAGCAAGAAAAATGAAATCATTTTGAGAAAAACGGCTCTGAATATAAAAATGGCCGGCGCGACAAGAATTTCGGTATACAGAAAATAATATATAATTAACAGTAGAAAATAAATAGTAGAAAGGCACAAAATTTTTTGACATGTGAAGGATGAAGTTAATATAAATAGCAACAATATTTTTATTTCCTCTTCTAATATCAATAAACTTAAAATTTAAATATAAAATTTAATTTGTGATTGAACTTATTATTATGCACACAACAAAGGGTAGAAAATTAGTGAAACAAGTAAATATACTAGAATCAATGAATTTTTGTTGAATGACATACTTAAGGAGGTGCTTCGATTGTCGCGCAGAGCCTGTTAAGCGCTGGATATATGCAAGCCGCGCATTGGCTACGAAAAATACAAAGGGACAGAGCTGCTAAGAATGAAGAAAGAATCGCAGGGGTGAGCTCTCGTGAAAGACAAAAGATTTTTATTACCAAGCTCGCCCTCGGAAAGCGCGTCACACGCGCCCCTAGTTTCAGACGGGGCAGGGGTCTCGAAAAATGAGAGCATTACCCACGTATAGTACATACATGCCTACATCCCAAATTGCAGCAACCACTAAAAATAGTCTTTAATATAATTTTTTTGTCTGCAAACATGCCCTTTTTTAATCATTAAGTATTTAAAACAAATTATTCAAATTATTGATACTTTTTTGAGTACAAAGTGTGCCATTTTGATCATAAATATATAATTCTCAGTTGCCACTTGAGGTGACATTTTTTCCACGTGTCTAACCTTCCGAAACAATTTGCATTACTGGATCACCCAGGCAAATTTATGTATTTTATATAACACGTGACCGGATATCCGGATTTTTTTTCTACATATCAATCCGGTTTTCTATTCCTAATGTTTGATTCCGACAGATATAATGTATACGAGTTTCAAAGTTGAAGTAGGGGTTGCATATCGAAATAATTCAGAGTTTAAACCCTTTCAAAAACTCAGACGAAGTATAACCTATTTTTAAATCTTAATTTTTCTTATTACCTTGTTTTTAATTTAGTCATTGTTGTGTTTTCCAACTTTTAAGGTTATTAATTTTCAAGTTAAGTAATTAAAAAAATTATTATATATATAATTTAACTGTAAAAACAAAAAAAAATAGAGTTGATACTCTAAGTATATTTTGTATTTTCCTAGAATGTAAATCTTAATCTTAATATTATTTCATCAATACGATACTTACCTTACTTATTGTTTATAAACTTTTCATAAAGCAATAAATCTCCTATTTACTCTTAGGATGTGTTTTCTGTAAACGTTTAGAAATAACCAACAATGTATTTTAAATGACTAGTTATTTCTATATAGAAATAATCATGTTTTTTACCATGATTTTTGTTAGTTTTTTTTAGTTTACAATCATTTAAAACCATTAGCAATCAGCTGGAATTTTTTCGCAACTGCTTGTTTTGCTAGTTATTTTAATTGCCAACTGAGAAAAATTATTCAAAACTCAGGTGAAATTTTCAGCTGAAAAAATGTAACCTAAGTTTGGAGATTTGGATAATTTTTCAGTTACCAACTAAAAAAACTAAATAAAATAAGCGGTTTTCAACTGATTGCCAACATTTGTAAACGATTGGAATGAATTGACAAGTTTTTTTAGTGAACTAAAAAAACTAACAAAACTCAAGGAGGAAAACACTATAAACATTTCAGCTTTATTAACCCAAAAATGTTTCTTCTTGGGCTGTTGCCAAAAAAAATCTCCAAAGAATTTGCAGGACGCATCTAAAAGGAGTTGCGTAATAAGAGAGAATCGAGCGTCATATTAGAGATCCTCGCGTAAGGGGGTTAAAAGAGCCATTGTGCGGAAAGAATTGGACAGCCCGCGCTTTCTGGCGCGCCCTGCAGAGGGGGTTCGTCGCGGCCCCCGGGCGAAGAAGGGGGGAAGAGGGTTCCCTGTGTGTCTATATGCAATTTATACCTATACATACACAGAATACCCACACATACGCAGTTTCGAAAGAAAATCGATATGCATGATTCACGCACGCGAGAAAGCATGCAGGGAAGAGTAGGCACTTGGTTTGTAAGCGAAGGGGGCACGTGGAGGGGCAATTTCTCCCTCGTATGCCCCAGCACGAGGGGACTACCGGTCGCCGTTCTAACACATGTGTGTACGTGTGTATTTACCCGGAGAATCATTTTTGTTTGGCATCGATAAAGTCTTACTAAGGTCAAATAAATAGTTTGACATTGGTATATTTTACCTTAATTATAAACCAAACAAAATAACTGAATGATGCAAGTAATTTTATTTTAAATTAGGTCCTGGATTTATAAAATTTCATTTCATCAGCAGGTTTATTTCAAAATTTAACGGGCTTTCCAAGCTAATTATAGGACTATTGACAAAAGAAAAAAAACGATTAAGTCGTTCAAGTGCTAAAATTATTCAGAAAAGTTGGTCTTTGTTCATAATTTAGCTTAAGATTTTTTTGTATAGCACTTATATTGTTTTTTTTACGAGAAAAAATTCGTTAAATATTAAAAATCAAATTTATATCGTGCAAAAGTAAAAAATGCACATTTTCGTAGAAAGTAAATAGCGATCATTTTTATCTTTTTTTGAAAACAAAAACAATGCAATCAAAGTTTTTGAAAAGATGCAACAAGCAAGTCGATTCATGTATGCGTGTGAGTGCGCGCGCGCGCACTTGTACGCTAGGTCGTACACGAAACACGCGTGGCACGCTATACGTAATTCTATACAAACGCACAGGAGGGGTATTCCTACAATGGCAACCCCCTCGGTCACTCGATCAGTCGTGTCCCAAGTCCCATACCGTTGTAAACCGGCCCGTAAACACGTTCCGCGCGTCACGCACGTCTCCGTCCGGCAAATAATAATAATTTCTCTTCATTATCACGCGAGTTTTTTTGCTCTCTCTTTTTTATTATCACTTTTCATCCCTTTTTTCCTTCATTAATCACCTGCGCGCGTGTCTCTTTCGAACCGCCGTCCAGTTTCGCGCGCTTTTGTGCTGCACCACTTCCGGATGGACTTCAAGGATTACACTATATTTATGCACGCATAAATGTGTATATATATTTATTTTTTGATTTTGAATTTTCGAGCCAAGTAAAGTGTTATTTTTTGCTATGAAAATATTCGAGAAAGAAAAAAACCAAAACAAACAAAATGGGGGGAAAAATGAAAATACTGATTATGGGAAAAATTCAAATTAGGGATATCGAAAAAATTTGCTGATAAGCGGAAGTATAGGTATAGTGTTGTATTTGATGACAGAGACGCAGATTCTTTGACTGTGGTAAGTCCGAGGATATCAATGCCAGCATAAGTGACGCGTCGCGTCAAATTTTTAACAAACTTTTTTTTAGTAAATCTTTATTAAAAAATTAAAAACACAATTATTTCAAGTTTCAAAAATTAAAAACAACCAGTTTGAACTTGTAAACAAACTTTTGGAAATTTGTAAACAATCTTGTTTACAAACATTTGAACATTTGTTTACAAACAAAATTTTTGAAAGAAAATGTTCCAAATTACTTTTTTTAAAGTTGATTGTATAATTTTTTTAATTTTTTGTTGTGACAAAATTGCATTAGCGGGATAATGTGACAGAAAAAAAGGAGTTTGTCGTACAGTTGAGTGAATTGAAACATCACCTGACAATGAGTTATCGCGACTTATTTGCGATCATAAGGTTATCGCAACTGGGCTGATTTATACTTGATCTCACTTGTTTCTCATTAAGTTGCTTCACATTTACAAGCGCACTGAAAAAATAAAAATGAGAGAAAATGATGCCGGGCTCTGCGGTCGGCTGGATCTGGTGACGAAATAAGATACGCCTGGGACGAAAAATAACAATCTCAGTGTTTTTGCTGCAATGATGGAAGCTGAACCTTATTTGATCAACATTTGTCATAAATATTATTTATTCCCCCCACAAACTTTTGTTCAATATAAAATAACATATATTTATTAATTGTTTATCAACTGAAATTATTGACAGTTTAATTTAAAACATTAAAATTAAAACGTAAACATTTTTAGGAACAATGAAAAATGTTTTAAAATTTTTCTCATTTTTGAGGAATCTTTTAAAAAAAAAAATCAAATGTTTAGAATTTGTTGACAATTTACTGAGATAATGAAAATGTGAAGTGGAAATTTTTAAAAACATAACCTTTTTAAATTGAAAAAGATGTTTTTTTTTTAATTTTAAATACTTTTTTCGTAGAAAAAATTGAATTAATAAATTGTAATTAACATTATTTATTTTTATTATTAATAATTTTTCATTTTTTCTATTGGTAACAGCAAAACTAATATATTTTTGTATCAATTATTTTATGAAGTTTTAAACAAAGTTTTTCTCTTTTTTGTATGAAAATGATTGGCGTTAACGAAAGGAAGTTTAATTTCATAAAATGTTGATTTTTTTTGTAGAATAAAATTGACGCACTAAACGTATGCCGACACTCCCATTCTTTGATAGAGGTCATGAATTCGTGTTTAATTTGCCATAAAATCATTTATGTACCGCATTAAACCGGTCAATTGTATTTAGATTTTTTGTTTTCAATGTTTTAACAAGTAAAGTAATTCGGAAGAATTTAAATATTTGCCAATCACAAAATACTAACAATTACAAGTAAAATTTATTAATCATTTTTTTTAAATTGATAAATATATGACAAAAGTAATAATACTTTAGAGCACAAATTCTTTTAGAATTTAATTTACTTTCTACTAATAATTTTAATTGTAAGTATTTATTTTGCAGTTAATTTTTTCACAAATGCACGACATTTTTTATTTACATACGTATGTAGTAAGAAGTAAGATAGCACTACATATCATTTTATTTCATTTTTCATTTGATTAATATAATGTTTGTAAAAATTGTTGAGGAAATCTTGACTTTGTTCTACTTATTGAAAATAATAATAAACAAACTTAAACAAATTTATAATTCCTAATCAACACAGTGAAAGTAAATTGTATATGTAAAATAATATATTTGTTATGTCTCGTAATAGAATATTATATTATTAGTATTACTATAAATAAAATAATTATTATGAAATTGTACTCATTTTAAATTTTTATTTATACTTATTTTATAACATACAGTTGCATTCACTTTTGTACACCGTAAACATAATAATTGCATCATGCTGTTGAACTTTTTGTTTCAATTTTTAAAAATAAAATACCAGTGTAGCAGATAAGTAAATGTAAATAGAAACGTTTTTATTTTCAATATACAATTAAGTTTTTGTACCAACCTTGTAATGTAAACAGATATACAAACACAAGGTATTCTGTTTATATTGACATACAAATGACACAAAACCCATTTTTTACAAACAAAAACAAAAATTGAGAATGTAATTATTTAGTATTATTTCTGACTTTTTTCTAGTTTGTAAATACTATAAATGTAGTTGTAGCGACATCTTATTTTATTTATTTTTCGCGAGTATCTGTGACGAATTTCGACGATTTCTCGGAAAGCATTTCTGAAACATCTAGAAAATCTCAAACAAAAAGATTAATTCTGTTACTGGCTCTAAAATCTAGTTAACTTTACTAAAAACAATAAACTTGGTTATTTGAAAATTAGATACTTGTCTTTCTTGAAAATGTATCATTTAAGACTTTATCAACATTTAATACAGTCACCTGTATTTCGTAGAAATTAGTAGAAATACTACAAAATTGATACTTTTGAATTGTTTACCTTGATTATGTCAAGATTATGACAAAATTTTGTCCAATCAAACAATATTTTCAAAATCTGGAATATCTAACCTATCATAATTTAAGTAAAAAAAATCTAGTTTTTAATTAAACAAAAGTATATCACAACTAAAAGCAAAAAAAACTAAGACTATTATTTCAGCTGACAATAAGCTTGTCGCAATATCTCGTAATCCAAGATTGTTTTGCTCAAAACAAAAGCTTTTTTTGCCCACACGGAAGCTAGTTGTCGCGCGTGTCGCGAGTAACCAATACGCCACGCTTGCTTTACCAAGGTCACCGTTTTCTCCCCCAGGTTAGAGATTCACAGACAAGTTGTTTTGCGCGGGGCGTTGACAATAATAATTCTTAAGGCAATCTCCTAGAGCCCGAAGATCTAGTGTCCGCTGGATATATGTAACACGTAGCCGAGGAAGGGACGAGGGTGTTGCGGGGGGGTAGGTGTAGGCTTACTTTGGAGCGCGGTGTGGGATTACCTTTACTTATATTCAAGCCGAATATTGAATTACCATTTTGCTTTACGGCAAGTGAACAGACTGCCAGCATATAGGAAGCCATCCGAGCAGCGCTCTCGTCAGTTGGTCTAGGCCCACATTGCTATCTCCTGTGTCTCAGTCCTCTCGAAAAAGGAATCAACCCTTTCAAAATTAAACCCTTTCAAAAAAGAAAACTAAAACCTTTCGAAAAAGAATTCAGCGAAAATATCTTTTGCCGAAAATAAATTCGAGTGACAAGTGCCAGTGTACTTTTGAGTGCAGTCAATTGACAGACAAGTGTGTTGTACAAGTGAATTTTAAGAGGGCAGAGGTACTGGCTTCTGTGTGTGCTGGGGTTCATGACAAATCGCCTAGCACCATTTGAAATCAGTACTACTCCTCCTGGCAATCAGCAGTGAAACGCAGAAGAGAAATAATGAACACTAATTAATTACTAACCACATATTTCGCTTTATTTCGTTCTATATATATATATAGATATAATTTTAAATTAATTAATTTTACATCTAATCCATTATTACACATATATAAACTTCTCTACGTTTTACATATACAATAACACGTATCTTGCTTGGCTCGGCTAGCCAATTATTCTTCTGCGAGGAATTATACAGTAATAAATAGTGTGCTTAGAATAAATGACTAACTAGTAACGATAACGAACGGTATTTACAACTAAATGTAATAAAACAGGATTCGGCATCGCTGCGTTACAAATCAAACAACACTTTGTGACAATGTTCCTTAACATGTTAATTATTGTAAAATTGATGGTAGTTGTACAGTAGATTATCCAGTTTAAAATTATGATATTTAAGAATACTTTCTTAATTGATAAACTCTGCAACTGTAAGATTGACGGTACAATTTTGATAGTTAGGATACTTAGGGTCATGCTAACGTACATAAAACATTGTAATATGTACCTCGACTTAAATTTAAGATTGTCAAGTGACATCGTCAAAACGTATCAATTGTTGATAGCGCAGCTGTGCTATGAAAAGGACACTTGCAAATCACTTTCGACGTACAGTAACTCTGTCATTTGCGATTCGATGATAAAAATATCACCAATTTTACTGAAAAAATCATATTGCAAACAAGTCTCAATGGAGGTTTGAAATTCAACCCACATTGCTTCTTCTTTGCGACTGTTTCAGTATTCTTCATTTTTTTGAGAAATTGAGAACAACAAGGTCACTTTCGAACGTAGTCGAAGCAAGATGAAGGCTTTTCAATCAAATTTGTTTCTACATTACGTCGAGTCTTTGCTTATCCCCTTTTCCTGTAACCTTGTCCAGGTCTCGCCAAGTGCTTTCGCAAAGTGATCGTCCACTGAAAGTAACATTATATTGAGTATTAAAGATAAAAGTCTACTAATTGTATGGAGAAGAAAAAAAGTTGTTGAAGTTCTCTTACCACTGAGACCAGTTTCCTTATCAGTGGAGGAGGTTGCATTGAAAACAGCGGCGTAGTTCTTGAGACCTAAGGAGCGTTTAAAGTGTTCATCTATCGCCGGATCACTCACCACCCCTGTGCTTCTGATTCCAGTCCTCTGTCCCCCGTTCGCGACAGATGGTGTCACACTGCCCGTGGGCGTCACTGCTGTATCCTCAATCGTGATACCTTTAAGCATAAGCAAAACCATTTTCAAAACCTTTCACCCCTGGACCCCATTATTGTCAAACAATATTGCGCGAGCAATTAAGCTTAATAATAATAACAACAGCCATTATTTGATCGTGCCAAAAAGTTTTTTCATTCAAAAGCTCATTCGTCCTTGCCATTCAACCTCTGATTGTCTGCAATTGATTTTCAATTCAATTCTCGTCTATTAACTATGAATGAACTTTTGAAATCACATTTGCAGAATACATTTATTTTTTAACTTGAACTATTATATATTGTAATAAAACGTACGAACTTAAGCGAAAATGTAATGATAAATCTAGATGTCTCCGAAATAAACTTATATATTTGTAAACTGTATAGTATTTATTATGTTTCAGCCTAAGTGGCCTGGAAACAAGACTTGGTTTTCAGTATATTACATTTTTTGTTTACATTTGTACATCACATATTTACATATATCACACTTTGCCTTGTAACCTAAAATGTGTAAACTATTTGAATTGTAAATTCGATCAAAATCTCTTCTAGTACTAAATCTTTTATATTATATTTATCTAGCACTATATTATATTTATAGAATTTATTTCTAGCTAAAAATGTGGATATTTTGAAAAGTATTATATTGATGTTTACCTGGTTGGGGTGTTGTAGGTACAATAACACTAGGTCTCGTGTGATGTATTTTAGCTGCCGACATATCCAAAGCCTCACTCTGAATTGGATCTCGTCTGCGTTCCTTCCTCCATGCGCTACTAGGCTTTCGATGTAGGCTACTCGATTTTGGCCTTTCTTCTGGAAACCCAAAAAAGAAACCCCCAGTTAATATCAGTCTGACACCTCCAGTTAGATCATCCGAAAATCCTGATAAAAAAATACTACAAGTCTTGAAAGGTTTCTTTTGTTTAACAACAAAAAAACCCACCTCATTAGAAGTACCCAACACATTGAAGTATTTTGAAAGGGTAACAGGATCCAATCGGTACTGCAGAAAGTTTTAATTGAGAAGCCAAAGCGATCCGCTTGGATTGCAATTTTGTCTCGAAAAAGGGGAAACGATCGAATAACCTGGACGCTGGTTCCCAGGCCGGGACAGGAAGTGCCTAATAATGTTGCAAGAAAGACGATGACCAGAGGAGGCAAACAGGTTTGTTTGACGAACGAAGCTGCTAAGATGAATGGCAGCAACAAGGGCATCCAAAATGTTATACAAAAGCCAAAATATTAACGAAACCTCGTTAGCAGCAACAAAAGCAGCAAGTTTTTTTTCTTTGTTCTTTCTTTACCTCGAATTTTGGAATGAAAACTGAGCCAGGGCTGCCAGAGGTGTCCTCGTCTGCCGATTTCCATCTTAAATTGACATGGAGAAAAAAAGAGAGTTATGAATGGGTCCTCCTATTGGCGACGCTTCCCAGACTGAGGTGTTTTGCACGAGACGCAAACCGCAGAACGATTATGGGCCCGCGAAAAAGTCAGCAGACTACAGACAAAGGTGGGGTATCGAGTGACAAATGACGGCCAACTTGACGAACAGAAAAAGGTGGAGTGAAAAAAAAAAGAAGAGAAACAAAGAGCGGTGTGCACTTTCAAGCACAACGACGGCTCTTCTTTCTTTCTTTCGTCATTCCTTCCTTCCTTCCTTCCTTCCTGCGACTGTCTCAAGTTCATTCATTCATTTGGCTTACTCCCAGCTCTCGCTCCCACCACCGGCCCTCTCGCTCGTGCATGCAATCCCAACTCGTGACGGGGTACTCTGCAGGAGGATACCACCTTGATAAATCGCGTTGCATGTCTTTTTTATTACACTCGAGTTAATTGAATCCCGAGAAACCGATGGCATCAAAAATTTGATGCTGATTCAGTATTGACAGGAAAAGTATTCAGATATTGATCACTGAAAATTGGTTTGACAACATTCATTCTGAATTTGGTAGTTTGTAATGAAAGAGGGAAAAAAAGAATATTTTGGAACATTAGAGAGAAGGTTTCAGATTTGTAAGATTTTTTTTTCTTAAAGTACTACTAAAATGAAAGTCATTTCCAGGTTTATAGCTCATTTCGATGGACAATAAGAATCCCAGATATTTTTCAATTTGGATATAAAAATCACATCTTTTGATATTGTTTAGATATTATATGTTGTTTTTTTTTAATAAATGTTTAATATTTATAATTACTAACGCAGTTAAGTGGCCAAAGTTTATAACAACTAAACAACATAAATCCAGATAAGCGTTGATTAGGGAACAAATATAAACAAATTTTTTGATAAAAAGGCCCGACTATTTCATTTTTTACGTTGTTTTGATTCTATATAAGAACAAATATATCAGTTTATCTGTTTTTTAAGACCATGCTATAACATCGAGCAGTAAGTGTCAATGGCAAGATGTCACGTCTGGATCGAAAGACATCTGGAACTAAACACAACAAATAATGAAATCTTCAAATTTGAATGTAAGATTTCAACAGAGTTATGACTAGTCTGTTGTGAAAATCGGAACACATACATGTTGGGAAAAAGTGCTCTGTGGAATCCTTGATGTTGCCAATCAAAACGTATGAGGATAAAGCTTGTCTTTCAACACATTTGTGGACATTGGTCAACACATTTTTGCAGACCTAGTTCTGTAAAAATCAAGTGAGACCATATCTACACGAATTCCCAAATGTTGCGTTTAGATGAGCACAGCAGAAATTGTCTTAGATCCTGTATGTATCCTTATATTAAAATTGATTTTATTCTAATATTTGAACTTACACGTAAAAATTGAGATTATATCGTAAAGTAAATTCTGGTAACATTATAATTTTGGAAATTTTGTTACATTTTAAATTTGTTTGAGTTAGGCACATATAGTGTCACTCAATTATTTTCATTTTTATCTTAACTTAATTTTAATTTTTAATAAACCTTTTTCTGCCCATTCCCTTTTATCCTTTTTATAAAAATATCATGACGTTTCGAATCTTTTTCTTTTTTAATTAAATGTTTAATATTTATAATTACTGACGCAGTTAAATGGCCAAAGCTTATAACAACTAAACAACATAAATCCAGATAAGCGTCGATTAGGGACAAAATATAAACACATTTTTTGATATCTCAAA
>JABFPM010000315.1:20969-31708 GCA_022817325.1 Idris sp. 1 HC-2018 | reverse complement strand
ACAAGGCGTATACACTCATGCATAAATTAAATACAAAATTCATCAGGTTGTCAACTTGAAACAATTACTCTTACATATAATAAAAAAAAACAATAACAAAGAATTACTTAACTTTTTATACCTGGTTCTTTTTGACCAAACTCAATTCACAACTGTTACTGAAATTGGTACTGAAGATGAATAATGAGCACAAGCTATTATGGCTTAAGTATTGTAGTAAAAATAATTGAATGAAGTTGTTGGTACCAGTTTTTGTTGCTTTACGAATAGGCTGACGGCATTTCACTTGGTGTCGTAGAAACTGCAATCATAGATATGTTTCAAGCTTTAGGTCAAATTAGTGGCGTTAAACTGAAATACAATTTTGAGTTGTACAACAATATTAAAATTGTTTGATGTTTAATACTTTGCTCACAATGAAAGAAGCTTTTTTTCATCATCAAATTTTATCAGAATATATTTTATACATTTTTTAAAGAATTTAACCATACGAAATTTAGTGTACCAGTGATTTATTTCTACTATTTTTTATCGAATGTAACAAAATGAATTGTTAATCAATAACTGTCATATAAATTATATGTTATTTATGTTCTACTCACAAGAAATATTTTTCTAATATTCAAGTTAGAAACAATAAAAACAAACTCGTTTATCAAGTATCAGATCAATTTAAACTTGAATTCAGTTTGACGTCCTAAAGATAAAAATTAATGAAAAAGAAATAAAAATTTTGTTGCAGTAAGATAACTTTTCGCTTACAAAGTTTTAATAAAAAATATTTATATTGTTTGAAATTTTAACTTTAATATTATACGATAAACTTTTTTTAAAGTTATTATTATGAACTGTTTAAATTTACTCATTAACGTATAAATTACACAACATAGCATAAATCACTAAAATATCTAAGATTCACTAAATAATATTGCATTAAAAAATGATTTAACTTGAATTTAGAATCAAATTTTGTATAATATTTCAATTTTATCCTGTCAACGCTTATGATAACACACGACATGATGGATTTACTTATTTCTATGAAATAAACATTATCTTCCCAAAGTCCAAAATCTTTTCAATATCACATAATCAAATATACTCTATAGATTAGTTTTTATTACTACAACGCAATTTTCTTTTCTTTTATTACACATGGAGAAAATTATAACTCTTTCGTTCAAATAACATTTTTAATAATTAAAGAGTCAACTCGAACAAGGCTGAATATAATTATGCCTATGAGTTAAACATACATTTTTCTTTCCAATTATTTATACATACGTTATAGCAAATAGCCAATTGCGTTATTTTTCTCCATGCTTTGTTGACACAATGCTGAATTTCGAAACGAAACGAAAGTTATAATATTCGTCTTAATTCATCAATTGTATGTCAACCAATAGCTATTCACAAACTGTATTATATAATTTTGTTATATTAGTAAAAATGTAAGATAAAATGCTTTGCATGTTGATGTGTTGTTGATGTGACTGCCACTAACGTCGTCGACACGTATCTACACACGTGAACTATTTGCGATACCTACAGACGGAATAAAAAAAATATTTAATAAAAAAATTTATAACAATAATAATACCAAGCGTCAAAAAAATAAAATATATATGACTGTCATAACATCATCTTTCACAAAGCACATTATAACATAGCGTCACATTAAGAATAAGTTGCGAAGAGTTGGCGTAGACTTTAAACAAAACATTTGACAAGACCAATATAACAAAAAAGTACAAATCCCCCTGTATACCCATCGATCTTGTTTGATCGAAACCCCTAGTTAGACAATTTGTCATAGGCCTAGTAGATAGTTTAACAAATCACGGTATCTGCATTTCTTGGTGCCGCATATGATACGTAATATAATGTAGAACGTAAATACTCGGAATACTCGTAATATTAGAAGATATTTATATATATATATATATATTTATATAATATATATATATATTAATTAATTTATTTATATATATATAAATAAAATAACTTGCAAATTCCTCATTGTCAAGTGTCACTTATCTTATGACATCCACAATATTTGTTCGTTTGTGTTTCGATGAGAGGAAAGCTATTGACTATCATCAAATCAATTAGACACAGAACGTTCATTTATAATACCATTAATTCGATACAATCCTTTCATGAGACATAAATGATTTGCAGCATTCTGCAATAATAGGTACTTTTAATGTTGCATTTATAAAATAAAGCAAATACTTAAACGCTTAAATTGTGTTGTCCGTTTCAAACGAGTTACAAATCACATTGGCTTTCAAAAGAAATTATTCACAAAAATTCAATGACTAGATTTTTTCGCAATAAATTTAGACTAAAGTAAAAAAACACTTAAAACAATAAGTTAAATGAAACTCTTAGCTACTAAGGCAGATCTAATTCTACCTAAGTTCAGTTTCATTAACTTGAAATGGTATTTTTACCTGAGTCTAATGAGAAAATTACAAAATAAAAGTTATATTAAGCAAAACCTACATGTCTCTCGTTACACGCAATCATTTGGCTTACTACCACAACGTACTTACACGTTTCCACTTATGAGTATGCCGATTTTGCAGAATGTGACTATTCGCGAGCTTGAAGCGACATCAACATCGCTATTTTTTAGACATTTCGCTTAACGCTGCTAGCGGGTTGCTTCCATAACATATTAGGTTTTTGACTTTCAATCAAATTCAGATCTGAAAAAAACGAAATGATATGAATTGAAATATTAAAACGACAATAAAATTAAAAAAAAATACCTCAATATGCGTTAAATGGAAGCACCTTCGCCATGTCAAAAGTTAGCATATATCGACACAAATACTTTAGGCCACTGGATTGTATCGGTTGCAGCATCCTAGGAATGTACCTGTTCGGGGGTAAGTTTTGCATGTGGGCGGATCGGACTCGGCCCTGCACCTGTGCTGAGGTGGTTTCGCGCCACCCGTTGTGTCGCTGTGATCGCAAACATTTCAACGACATCGTCTGGGCACTAGTAACCGTTTTTCAGGTACCAATGTTCCGTAACATGCTTACTTTTTATTTCATATAACGTAACGTATTAAGCTTTTTTCATTCTTATTATTATGTACGTAAGCTCATCGATTTGACGTTTAATTATTTATCTGCAATATTTTATTGTCACTTATTAAACACTAAAAAAAGAATTATCAAAATTACAACAGAACACGTCTAATCGATACTTGGAATAATAATTAATATTGAGATACACTTGTTGATGCAATCTTTTGTAGATACTCACGCAAGAAGATTGGAATGTCGTCCTTTTTAACGGTATGCAAAAAACATCACACTGGGCAGCACTTTATTTTGTTGCTTTGATGACTTTTGGCAATTATGTGCTTTTCAACTTACTGGTAGCTATTTTAGTCGAGGGATTCTCATCTGAGGTTAGTATTTCATGTTATAATATCGTAATGTTCATTTAACATTGCAATAACATTGAATATTTATTGTTATTCATTTTGACAGAGAAATGAAAGGAGAGAACGAGAACAAAGAGAACTGGCCAGACTTGCTGCAAAGGAAGCTGGTCTTGGAAGTGATGATGGTTCCTCTCGTATGTCGAGATCTCATTCAATCACTGACAGTGATACGTATACTCAGGTATTTATAAAAAAACCTATCGATGTAAATAAAATAAAGTGTGTTCTTATCTGTCTTTGTTTTCAATCGCAAATTTACCTCTTTTTGAAGGATCAGAAAAACTTTTGGCAGAGTGAAGATGACCTGCGAAAGTTTAAAGACAGTTTTAACAGAGAAAAACACATTAGTGCCTGGAAACATTCTGCAATTGAGCCAAAGAGTTTTCAGCGAGATGTAAGAATGGGGGGGCAGCAACTGCCCATCATTACTCATACAGCTGCAACGCCTCAGGATTCTCCAAATACAACTTTAGACGTAGAATACAGAGATATCAATTGCCGTGCTATTTATCCAACCACACTCTCCATTGAGTCTATTGATAGATCTTCCGTAAGTACTTAAATACTTTTGAAAAGTTGCTTATAGAAAATGTTAATCATTTTGACTTAAGTTTTGGAATAATGAGTTATGCTACAATAAACTGTGTCACTAACAACAAAATCTTGCAGAGCCAATGTAGTGTTTATTCAGGATTTTTAAAGCCACCCGATAATAATAACAAATATGTAGTCAATAATTTTTTGGCTAATCAACCATGCAGACGCATTAGTCTAGTTGCTTCTACAGTTAATTCGAATTCTTCCGCAAAAGAGTCTGCAAATTCAAGGTAACTTTTTTGATTTACAATCAAATACTTGTAGAAGTTGTGCATACAAATGAGGATCATTTGTCTAATTTGACAGTCCGCCCAGAATCCAGCGAGGATACTCTTGGCGTATGTCAAGACCATCTTTGAGGAGAAAAAGGTGGTCACAATCTGAGGATGATCCGGCAGGTCAGGCAATGATCCTTCATAACAGCAAAAATACCATCAAATCTATGTAAGTAAACATTTTAAATTTCTTTGTATTGCTACGAAATTTGAAATGAATGAATATTAATTTCAGGAGTTGTGGAGATTACACGAATTATAATGGTGGGCACTTTCAAGGCTCAATAAGAAACGACGTGCAACGCGACATGCCTAATAACCGTACAACTATTACAATGTCTAATTATAGAGTTAGTCCTAATAATTCCATCAAAAGCCGAAGTCCCTCGATAACTCGATATACGAGTTCACCTAATCAAGTATATAACACATTTATTTAGTTTATATTCTAAGAGATATTTTGATCATTTTAATAATTTTAATAACTTTAATAATTCTGTTTAGATGAGATGGATTGATGATCTTTCAAGACGAAATTCGCTCCGTGGTTATGAAAGTGTTCCATCTCGAAAAGTACTGCCTTTTGACGACATTCCACCGAGTTCTACACCGAGGACGATTAATAACATACAGATCGAGACAGGACAACTGCCACGAATAAAAAGGCTACCCGAAGAAATAGCAGAGCAGCCGTATACAGATGAGCAAAGTCCTCCGTCCAATGGTCATGATACCGCCAACAGTGCCGAAAAGATAAGAAAAATTTTTATGTTTTTTGAGCCGAAAGGGTGTCTTAAAGAACGAGATGATTTTTCTTTATACTTATTTCCACCTAATAATAGGTAATTTAACATATCTTGAATTACATTTTTATTTATCAAAGACTTTATTATATATAAATAATACAATGTAACATTCTTTTAGATTTCGTCTTTTTTGTGATTGGTTGGTTGAGCAAAAGTGGTTTGATAATGTGGTGCTTTTCTTTATTGGACTTAATTGTATAACGCTAGCTATGGAACGACCCAACATACCTCCTGACAGTCGAGAAAGAGTTTTTCTTTCATCTGCTAATTATATCTTTACCGCAGTATTTGCAGCGGAAATGTTTGTTAAAGTAATGTGTTTTTTTGGTTTCATTCTTTTACATAATTGTTCATTCTGTTAAACAAAGTTACAAACTTGATTTATTTTTCCGTTAGGTTGTAGCAACGGGTATGCTGTACAGTTCCAATGCATACTTTACATCTGGTTGGAATATAATGGATGGATCACTTGTTTTAATTTCTATTATTGATTTGTCTATGTCTCTATTGTCTTCTAGCAGTCCTCGAATATTTGGGATATTAAGGGTAAGAATATTGTTTATGAATAAGATTTTTTGGATTATAAATACTTTTAACAATTTAAATATTTTTAAATATTTGAGTATTATATTTTTTGTAGTATTATTGAAATAAAATTTGTTTATGATTTGCAGGTTTTTCGTCTTTTAAGGTCATTAAGGCCATTACGTGTTATAAACAGAGCACCTGGTTTAAAGCTCGTAGTCCAAACCTTGCTTTCATCTTTGAGGCCCATTGGAAATATTGTTCTCATTTGTTGCACATTTTTTATCATATTTGGAATTCTAGGCGTGCAATTATTTAAAGGTGCCTTCTTTTATTGCGAGGGCCCGGATATCAAAAATGTACGCAATAAAACTGACTGTTTGGCTGACAATCGTAACCAATGGCTAAATCGAAAATACAATTTTGACGATCTTGGAAAAGCTCTGATGTCTCTTTTTGTACTATCATCAAGAGATGGCTGGGTTAACATAATGTACACTGGACTAGATGCGGTCGGTGTTGATCAACAACCTATTGAAAATTATTCAGAATGGAGGCTACTTTATTTCATCGCTTTCATTCTTCTTGTTGGATTTTTTGTACTAAATATGTTTGTGGGAGTTGTTGTTGAAAATTTTCATAGATGTCGCGAAGAACAAGAAAAAGAAGAAAGAGTACGTAGGGCTGCAAAACGGGCTCTGCAAATGGAAAAAAAGAGAAGAAGTAAAATAAACTTTTACACATTTTTAAATCTAAATTACGTTAAGGGATAAATAATCAAAATAAATCTCTTTTTTAGAAATGCACGAACCACCATACTATGACACTTATTCAAAATCACGACTATTCGTTCATAATGTTGTTACATCTAAATACTTCGATTTGGCAATAGCAGCTGTAATTGGATTGAATGTTGTGACAATGGCTTTGGAATTTTATATGATGCCAAAAGCACTAACTTATGCTTTAAAAATATTCAATTATTATTTTACAGCTGTTTTTATATTGGAATCTATCATGAAACTCTTAGCACTTGGAATACACTTGTATCTAAAAGACAAGTATGCTTATTATTGCAAATGAATTTATATAATCTAATGAAATTAATTTTTTTCAATAAACAATTTTATTTTTAGATGGAATCAACTGGACATTGGAATAGTAATTTTATCTGTTGTCGGTATCGTTCTAGAAGAAGTTGAATCTAAAATTATACCTATTAATCCTACAATAATAAGAGTTATGCGAGTTTTACGAATAGCACGAGGTAAATTCTTTGATTTCATATTTACAAACTTGTATATATAATTCTTTATCAATTTTCAAATACTATTAAATACTATTATTCTCATTTTGCAGTATTAAAATTATTAAAAATGGCAAAAGGCATTCGAGCATTGTTAGATACTGTTATGCAAGCTTTGCCACAAGTCGGTAATTTAGGATTGTTATTCTTTTTACTGTTTTTCATCTTTGCTGCTCTTGGTGTGGAACTGTTTGGAAGATTAGGTAAAATATGTTATACATACTTTGCATTTTTCATACATTCTTATATAAGAAAGTAATTTAATATAATTAAATTTATTCAATAGAATGCAACGATGAAACACCTTGCCAAGGTTTAGGTGAACATGCTCATTTCAGCAATTTTGGAATGGCATTTTTGACACTCTTTCGAGTGGCAACAGGTGACAATTGGAACGGCATTATGAAAGATACATTAAGAGATGATTGTGACGATGCAGCAGACTGTGTAAAAAATTGTTGCGTTAGTACAATCATAGCACCTATATTCTTCGTCATTTTTGTATTGATGGCCCAGTTTGTTCTTGTTAATGTTGTCGTTGCTGTTTTAATGAAACATTTAGAAGAAAGTCACAAACAAGTATGTATTAAGCTAATAATTGTAATAAAATAATTAAGAATAAAGTTCAGATTTTGAAACGTTAGTTATTTTTATTGTTTAATTTAATTTTTAGATGGAAGATGAATTAGATATGGAAAATCAATTAGAAATGGAATTAGCTGCTGAGCAAGAAGAACTGTTAGAAGTTGAAGAGGAAGAAGAAGATAAAGAAATTGATGTTAGTCATAAAGATGCAGATGAAAAAAAGAAACAAAAATCGGATGAAGAATTGAAAGATGGATTTTTTGGAGCTAGACCAGGACTGTCTAAGGTTCGATCTTTGCCAGCGAATTTCACATATAATCCTCCAATTGAAAAAGAAAAAATCACCGAAGGTATAACTATTTGAAATTTTGTTAAATTCCATTAAACTTTGATTGTTAAAAGTAATTTTTTGTAGATGCCTCTGTATCGTCATCGGAGGACAGACGTAAAAACTCTGTTCATCGAGTTAGCAAAACTTCAAAATATAAAGTTAGACGACGTCAGACGTTTCACTCTCATCAACGCAGCTCGCTGCTACCAGTCTCAACTGGTATGCATTTTGAAGTGACCGAAGTAATAAAAAAGCCAGTTAGCAATCTTAGTGTTCCACGCATCATTCCTCAAGGCAACACTTCTGTGTATGGTAGCAGCAGATATCTGCAATGTCCCGAGAGTCGTGAAAAGAACTCTTACCTAAGTGTTGCCAAAACATCAAACGAGTCCATCCATAGGAGATTATCTATAAACTCATCTCTGAGTCCAGGAGATTCGATTCAATTAGGTAAATCCAGTTATCTTCTACCAAAATCCGAGTCTTACTTGAAACGACGGAAGGGTTCAAATGATACCAGGTCATCAGAAGCAAGTTCAAGGACACCTAGTATTATGGAAGATTACGAGAGTGCTACTGAACTCAGTCCAACAGAACCCGACAAGGAAGTCAAAACTGTAGACGTGTTGGACGTGCAATCTATAATCAACGAGAGAAGACCATCGAAATTGAAAAACACAGTTGCGACTTCGTCAGGATCAAACAACGGCCGATTACACGGGTACAGTCATCTTTACGTCAAGGATAATGTAAAAGAAACTACGTCAACCGGAGGAATGAAGATATATATAGATGACACCGATTCCCAAAGCAGCAGCAGCAATAAGGCTCAGGATAAAAGTGGATCCGGAGTTGGCTGTGCTGTCAGTGACACAACAGATGATCAATCCTCAAAACCAAGTCGAAAGTGCAATGACACTTAAACATCGACGGAAAAACATTTTGATTTGTTTCTTGGTTTTTTTTTCTTTTATTTTTCTAAGAAACAATAATAAAGTGGAGGATTGTTCGAAGAGACTGTAGTGCATGACAATATAGTCGTTATATCTTCGCTTTGCGACAACTCAATAAACTTTTTGCAAAGCGTGAACGTAAATCCGTTGATCTTGCAGTAAGTATACAAAAACACATCTCTGGAATGTGTTATTTTGTGTACTTATCGTTTGTGAAGTGGACCACTGTGCGTGTTTGAATGTGTCGCGTTGCATGGATATAAATTAAGCATCTACGACGATAGACATCGTTTCCACATGTGAGTGAATTCTTTTCGTATTTTTTATATTTCTTTTTTAGTATCTATACAAAGGAGTCATATCTCATATGGAGTATGTAGTCATCAGGGATGGAAAAATGGCATCTAATTATTCTGATCATGGCGTACAGAAACATAAGGGATTGATAAAATAGCTACGATCAAAGAGTCCATCTCTGATAAAAACGAAAAAATAACACACTCAAAATTAGAAAATATGCCAAGTAAAGTCAAATTTTAGACATTCTTTATTTCGCATTCTTAACACGTCTGCGAGAACTTTCGAAATGGTGGTTTTGGAAGCATCTTTGAGCCGACTTTTCTAGTATTTCCATACTTTTGGAGTAATCAATTCTCGTTGCAGAAATCTTTAGATATTCTAGAACATTGGTATAGCCTTAATTTAGTGAAATACTTGTCTATACTCTTTAGCTGTTACATGAAGTAAATCAAATGGAATAAAATAAAGAAACAAAAAGAATACAAAACACTCAGCTAGAGTCTTCAAAGAAACATTTTGAAATTTTTTACAATTTTCAAAACAATCGATGTCGGGGCGTCGACTCGTGGACCCGAAAAACGGCCATCTCTACTATTCTCTTTTTCACTCAAAATTTACTAAAGTATAAAACTGTAACGTACAATTTTACTCTAAAATGCATCACGAGTCTAATTCTAAACAATTTTACATTCTAATGACTTTCTAATTCCAATCTTCTGCATTTCTGGTTTCGCAAACCGACCCCCAAGAAACTCATTGTTTCTATCCTCTCAGCGACTAAAACATGCCATACACCTATGACAATCTCTTAACTATTAAAACAAAAACAAACAAAAATTAAGAAACACGCAACAATTTAAATATGAAACAGCGAAAAAATGATGTCAAAAATCATCACACTCTGTTCCGAAGATTTAAATCGAAACGTAGGAATTGGTAGTGAATTGAGGTGACAAAACACGTCTCTGAAAATTAGAAAAAAATGCAATTAGCGAATTGTCGGATCGATTCTTCAGATTCACAATTAGGTCAGATAATCTAATTTTTTTTTCACTCTGTCGTTTACAGTGTGTGGAATTACGTTACGAATGGTATTTCTACGATTGATGCAATTGATGAAATGACCAAGTCGGCGATTCGACAAAACGATCTCGAAATACGTGCCGTTTACACACGACTTCGTGCTGGCGCATCGCCGAATTCTTCGTTACGTGTTCTACGTTTACTTCATAGAACGTTTTTTATTAACATCTGTGATATATTTTAATTATAGCATATTTCCTAACAAAGAATAAGAAACAAAAAAATAATAAAAATGGAGAAAAAAAGAGGAACGATAACTGCAACAAGTAGGGTTGTATATAGGCGACTTTTTAATAACGACTTTTGTGGGAGAAATAGAAAGTTTTATGTACATATATAATACTCTATTCTACACTCGGTGTGATTTATTTTGATACTATATGATACTGTATGTATAGTATAACATTTAACAATTATCAAGTAATATAAAACTTTATGCCTTCACAAAACGTTGACGAACCTTCGCGCGGTTGTGGTGCCGCAGACGCGTTTAAATGACCTTTGATTAAAAAAT
>JABFPM010000315.1:0-18833 GCA_022817325.1 Idris sp. 1 HC-2018 | reverse complement strand
GCACCTTAAATTATTAACTAATCGATATATTGACATTATGACACCCAATAACTGGTAATTAAAAATAAACATTTTTTGTAATAATTATAAACTGATCGGAAGATTATAAAGTGTGCACTATAAAGTCTTTATTTTAAAAATTATAATACTCCAAATATTTGTTTTTATTACGCATTTTGTAATTCATTATTGATTTTGTTATTACAACTTCATGTTACATAAATAAAAAAAAACAAAAAATAGTTATCAATTTTAGATACATTTTCTCATAGTTATTCGAAAATATGAAACATGACACATATAATTAGAAAACGGTAAAATTTAATGACTTGAAAGTAATATCTCGTAATAAAAAGGTATAACAAGACTTTTTGTTTCTTTGAAGTTATTTATTATTGATATACTTTGTTTAGAAAGAAGTTAATATAAATAATGTTACATTTTAAAAAAGACGTTGTTTAATTATTATATACTCTTAACATGTATATTAAATACCAATAATATTTAATAAAAGATATGCATGTTATAAAATTGTTATAATTATTAACATAAAAGCTGAAAAAAGAGAAAAACCGAGTGGCGAAAAAGCTATGAGCCCTGTCGTACGACATGTTATGTTCCTTAATTAATAATATATTCGAATGAATTGTGTGACAAATTAACACAACCTTCGTAATATTTTACGTAAAGCTATAGCATAACGATGGATCGTAATTCGTTTGAAGCTGAGCAAGATGTAAAACCTACAAAGGTTCGTTTTGGATAAATGGTTTGAGAATATGTGATGAGAAGAATGACATATGTAGACGTTGAACGTATATAGAAGTTTAGAAAGTAGTACGTAAGATCTGTACAAAAGAAATAAATCGAGTGATGATTACGTTAACTATTTATTCTGTTGATTCTTCATTACTAACAATGTTACCCATCTTTTTTTGTTATTTAAATTTTTTCGTTGAATTTGTAATACACATTTAAAGTAGTACAATAGCAATTAAGTTAAGTATTAATTGTTAAATAAATTAATCGAAAAAAAGTAATTTAAATTTAATTATTATAATTCACTGTTGTAACGTTCCATGCACTCGAATTCTGTACACACAAGTGTACTCTTTGTTTCCGTGATTTGAATCAATTTTTAATTCCACTATTTCGTAAGGTCTTCTTGACTTTTCCTATATCAAGAAAATAAAGTTTGCATTTCAAATTATTTTGCAACGTCTTCTAAAATTACTTTCAAATTACCTTCATTTTAAAATACTGCACAGCTGAACCTTTGTTGTCATAAGTGAATGTACCAAAAAAGTAGCCAATTTTATCATTCACGTCAGTTAATCCCTGTATATTTATAAAAATATTTATGGTTTTTGTTTTTCTTATATTAATTAATTATTAAAATAAATAATGAATTACAAACCCAGATTGAAAAATCTTTAGGAGCAGACGAAGTTTCACCAGTCGGGGAAATGGAATTTGATATGTGTTCCATACTTACTCCAGTAATATACACTTGATCCAGAAGTTTGATTACGGCAACACCTTTATCACCTTTAAATGCCCAACATTCTCCAGGAAGTACCCGAGTCTGTTTTGATTTTTTAGAGTATTTTAATATTTGAATTTAACAATTGCTTCATTAAAACATAACTTATTTTAAAAAAGTTGTTAATATTACCTGAATTATAGCATGAGGAGAATTTTGCTGATGGCATAAAGGTATTCCAAAAAGTGACAAAACATTTTCACCGCCAATGTACGGTTTTGTATCCCTTACAGTAAGTATCGAGCCACCTATTATTATAACATTTTAATTACAAGTTTAATAATAATACAAAAATGCATACCTGAATTTTCAAGCGCATAGTCTGTTCTTCCAGTTTTGTCGGCATTGAAAATTTCTAATTCACGTTTAATCAATTGCTGAACACTTTCTATTGAGATAGTTTTTAGTATAGTCTTTGTGTGAGCGCTCATCTCTAAAATTTAAATAAAATATTTATACTTATACATTTTTGATATATTCATTTAACTTTAGTATGCAAATTATCAAATTAAAATTATGATTAAAATAAAGAATGAATAATGTACCGTCTGATACCTCGTTCCTCAGTTTCAAAATAGCTTCTGACATTTTAGGAATAACATTGCCCACCTCTTTTAACTTAAATTTGATTTCATCTCGAATTTCCATAGTATTTCTGATTTCCATCTATTAAAATTTTACAGAATTTATAATAACAAAAAAAAACAATTAAACTTAACTGATATAAATCATTTTTTCTTGTCTTATTCATTATTATTTTTTAAACAAGTTGATGCATTTGAAAAAATTTTCTGTTACCGATAAAGTTGTAAGGTGATTTCTTAGATTTGATAAGTCAGATTTAATTTCAACGAATGAATGATTTGCAGAATATTTATCACAGAGATGATTTGCGGACATAGCTGTAAAAATTATCAGATTTGATTTTTAATAAAAAAATATATTTTATAATTCTTGTTAATTTTTATTTCTTATTTAAAAACAAAAACAATTTTTATTCGTATAAATTAAATACATCATTAATAAAATTAATAATATATAGATGTTTGTGTTTCTAACTAAATAAACATTTTGACGAAAAGAAAAATTAAATTTGCTGTTTATTTTGTAAATCAAAATGCGTTCAATTATTTTGTTTATATTCATTGACTTACCAATAAGAGAAGTAATAACAAAAAAGGCAAAAGATCTAACAACTTTGCTAGTCCACGATTCTCTTTGTTGGTGAAAGCCAGAACATCCTTGTAAACAACAGAATAACGCTGATCCACGACGATTCATTGGTTTAACAAAAACAAAAATAAACAACGACACATCCCTATTTTTTCCACTGTTACTCTTTTTTTCAGTCAACGAAACATTTTTCCGTATTAAACATTATTTGAATTCTGAGCGCTAAAAATTGTTCTGTCAAACAAAGGCGCTTCGAGACAAATCTTGTCATTGAAAATTCAAAATGGCAGACTTCGATATTTTATTAAAAAAAATTGTAACGTAAATAATTTTTTCTATAACAATTTTGTTAATCTTAAATAATTGTTCATTTATTTATTAGATTAGTTTATTCAATAAAACTCAATTTAAATAATATTACATTTTGAATTTCTTATAACAGATAGCGCCACACGTCTTTTCTCTTGAGATGGCCGACAAATATTATGGTTATGCTTTCAAAAGTAAACAAACAGTCGATTCAGTCATATGTTTACATGTTTTAAAATTCTTCTGTGAATAATTATTTTTTCAACATGAAAGTGTGAGAAATTAAAATTAGTTGGTATTTACTTGTAAGCAAACACTGAGTATGGGTGTAAAAGATTTATGGAATATTATATCTCCTTTGACTGAAAGACGTCCGCTTTATGAATTGAATGGCAAAGCAGTTGCTATTGACTTAAGTGGATGGGTAGTTGACAGTCAGACTGTAACAGATAATTATGCACAACCAAAAATGTATCTTAGGTAATAACATTTATTTTCATAATTATAATTATATATCTTTAACTGTTTTATTTGTAAAGTAAATTTCAAATTTTTCTTTAGCAACAAGTCAGTAAAATTCAAAATACATTTCTTTTTAATTTATTATTTTTCACAATATAATTTTATGTTAATTTAATTTTATTGTTATAGGTCAAAGTTATGATTAGAATGTTAAAATTCTAATAACTTTTATACTATTATTTCTGTTTCTGTAAAAAAAAATATATATTTTGCAATCAGCAGTTGAAATTTCGAAATTTAATATTATTCATATTGAAATTGATCATTTTAAATAAAAGTATTAAATATTAATATTATTTTTAACATTTTCAGAAATTTATTTTTTCGGACATCATTTATGATACAACAAGACATATTTCCAATTTTCGTACTGGAGGGTAAAGCTCCAGAACTAAAACAAAAAACAATGGCAAAACGAAATGAAATTCGCACTGATATACAAAGTAATAGTAAAGCAGGAAAAAACAAAACCGGAAGATCTCATTTTAATGCAGTTTTAAGACAGTGTGAAGAGATGCTCAATTTAATGGGAATCTCTTGTTTACGCGGTCAAGGAGAAGCTGAAGCCATGTGCGCTTTTTTGGATCAAAAAGGGGTAAACAATAATATTTAACATTAAGAAAATTTACAATAAAATACTCACAAAATATTCTATAAATTATAATTATGTCATTTAAATATACTCAAAGTGATACAGGAACAAACAAAATAAAAATACAAAATAGAGTAATACAAAAGAGTTACTAAATTTTTTTTAGCAATTATAAAAAAGTTAATAAACTAATACATTTTTTACTTCAATTTTCGTTGTATAACTATTTTAAATTGAAGTTAAAAATGTTTAATTAAACAATTTTATTTTAGTTGGTCGATGGTTGTATTAGCCAAGATAGCGATTGTTTCTTATATGGAGCTAAAAAAGTATATAGAAATTTTTGTACAAAAACTCAAGGTAATAGAGGCACGTCTCAAGGGACAATCGATTTGTATTCAATAGAAAAAATAGAGCAAATTTTAAATATAGGCAGGAATAAGATGATTGCTCTTGCTTTGTTATGTGGATGTGATTATGATGATGGAGTGAACGGGATAGGCAAAGAAGCAGCATTAAAATTATTTAAATGTTTTGACGATGAAGAAATTCTAGAACGGTAATTTTATTGCTACATTTTTATAGAAATTGACAAATTAAAACTAAATCTTAATTCAATTGAATCTTAATTTGCTTATTTTAGATTAAAAAGTTGGAAAACAAATTGCAGAAAATTTGAATTACTTGAAAAGGTAATATCAAATCCAAATATTTGTAGCAACTGTGGACATGAAGGCAAAACAGCATCACATACAAGAAAAGGCTGTGTTGACTGCGGAACAAATGTAAAATGCAAGGAAATTTATAAGTACGTATTAAGTATTTAAAATCAATTTATAAAGTTACAAATAAATGGTAAATATTTTTGTTATATACAGACATTATTAAAAGTTATTTAATATATACTTTTAATTTGTAGAGAAAAACGAGGACTTATCAATAATGAATTGCAAATGAGAAAAAAAGCTTTATTAATTGAAAATTTTCCTAATCAAGATATAATTAATGAATTTTTGATTTGCAAAGAAAAAGATATACTGATTTTAGCTCTGAAATGGAAACAGCCGAAGGTTCACAAATTTATTGTAAGCATTAATAATTAAATTTACTTTTAAAACCGTTAATTTAACACTAGAACTACCAGAAAATCTGTTACCCTAAAACTACCAAGGGGACAAATTTGTTCCCACGATTTTTCTAATTTCTTATAAATAAAATTGAAAAAGTCAATCTTTTTGCAATGTATTTTGAAGAAAGGAACCATCCAGACTGTAATTGCAGCAATATATTTTTAAAACTATTTTCAGTCATTTGATATTTATAGATCAATTAATTTCATTTCAACTGTTTTTTTCAGACCAGACACAAAAATCATGTAAACATAATTATTGCACTAACTGCTTCAGTGTTCTTGCGAAGGGCGTTTCTCATAAGTACAATTTGAGTTCGAGACCCGAAAATTTAACAGACATTATTATGAAATCAGGTCCAAAATTAAAAGACCAGTTAGTTTCTACGCTTATTAAACATTAACCTAATGAAGAAAGTGATAAAAAAAGTACTTTCCTTGACTCAAGCTCATGGCTGTCAACCCCTCACAATTGCTGTTGGTGCATCTAATGTAATAGAAGATACTGAAAAAACTCAACTTTCCACTGAAGATTTTCGTAGAATTCAAGCTAAATTTAATCTGAGCCAAAATGTTACGTGTGGAATTGCTTCAGAAATTCGCTTTGCAACAAAACGCAGAAATATTATTGAACCTAATTTGCAGCAAAAATTAAGAAGTGAAATTTACAGCTTCGATGAATATTTAACTTCTGAGTTGTTCGAACTCCCTAAACGCGCGGATAAAAAGATTACTGAAGTTTCTGAAATAGTGACATATTGCAAGAATGTATAGGGCTTAATTGAACACGTAAAAATGGCGCGGAAAATATCTGAAGTTAATTAAAATTTGGTATCGATAGGGGAGGAAACTTGTTAAAAATCTGTTTGTCAGTTTTGCGTACTGAAACCACTTCTCCAAATAAATAAAACGGCAAACATATGAAGCAGGAATATCTGCTGATAAATTCAAATATTCGGGTGTAAAAAATTATTTATACTTGCTTTGGCGCAATGCTCACAGGTAAACTATGAAAATGTGCAAAATTTATGGTCTATTCTAAATCTAAATAAATTTGAGGGTACTGTTGCTACAGATTAAAAGCTCGCCAAAATTATGGTAGGTATAATGTGTCATAGTTGTCAATTTCCATGTACTTGGTGCGACACTGATAAGTATAAACTTAGAGAACGTGGAGAATTAAGAACTATTAAAAATACTTTGGAAAATTATAAAAACTGGCAAAATGCTGGAGGAATCAAGTCAAAAGCGAAGAATTACAAGAGTTGTGCTAATTCTCCGATTTTCACAAGCACTTCAGATAAACTGATCCTTAAAATAATTCCTCCACCTGGATTACATTTGATGCTCGGAGTTGTCAACACATTGTTTTCAAAAAGGCTCCATTCAGTGTGAAGATGTGGCTTTAGAGTGGGTCAAAAATTGCCATGTTCAGCGTGCAATAACTTGCGGTAGTTCAGCATTTAATGGGAATGCATGTAAAACTCTCCTGAACAAAGTTGACTTGCTACGTGCGAATTGTGGTTTAGATTGTTTGAAATTTGTTCGAGTGTTGAAAGACTTCAAAGAAATAGTAGCCGTATGTTTTGGAAACAACTTAGATTTAAATTATAAAGATAAAATTGAAGCATTTAAGAAAAGTTACCTTGACCTTGATACATCAGTTACTCCGAAAGTTCACGCAGTCTTTTTTCACATTGAGGATTTTTGTGATTAAACTCAAAAAGGTGTAGGATTTTTTAGAGAACAAGCAATAGAGTCAGTTCACTTTGATTTTAATCAAACTTGGTCAACATATAAAGCAGCACGTGAACATCCAGATTATGCAAAAAGGATAATGCGAGCTATATGTGAATACAATAGTATTCATATTTAAGTACTAAGTGCTTATTAATTACTCATTCTTTACATTTTCATGATTATAGAAAGTGAAATAGTTCAATTTATTTGTTGAAAAAATGTATTTTCTAATTGAAATCGAATAATGTTATTTATTATTTTAACTCTGTCTTAATTAACTGTATTAATGTTTTTCTTTCATTTTAAAGATAAAAAAAAATATTATTTATTGTAAAAGTAATTTTCAGGCATATATGAAAGTGAGTTTATATATTATAATTATATTTTATTGTATTTTAAAATTAATAAAGCAGTATTTTAAATGACTAAATAAAGTTTCGCAAAATAATGACAAAATTCGACTTTCTCAATATTTCGTCTAAGGATTATTTTTTTTGTTTAGACTTAAAATATACTTAGGAGACATCATTAGACCAAATTCTGTATAAAAAATCTACTGCGCAAAGACCTTTGGGTCGAACTTGCTTCAAGCACACCGTGCATTCAATGAGCAACTGACAAATGCAGTTACCAGAACAAATAAATATATATATTAGAGTAGATTTACCATTTGTCTAGAAAAGCAAACGTTTTCAGGATAAAAAGCCAATTTTATTATTTTTTAACACGAAACACATAAATTTTAAATCGTTTTATATCACGTTTTATTTGATAACTTATTTTCAGAAGAATATACTGTAAAAACGGTTTTAAACTTCACGTTTTAAAAGCAAACATTTATTTTAAATGTATAATTTCTTAAATTAATAAATTAGCAATTTTAAATTCAGCTTATTTGAAATGAAAATGGAAAAAATTATTTAAATGAATATTCAGTGGTGATCAAGTTAAAACTTCACTTTCTTCATGGCCGAAAGAAAAGTCATTAAAAAATGTTATTTATAAATTGTGATAAAATAATATTAATTTTTGTGTAAAAATAAATAGCAAAGAGTTTTCTTTATAAGGTCTCTAATAAGGTTATCAGGTTAAGGAAATATAACTACACGGAATGAGTTTTGCCTGCAACTTTTATCTTGTTACATCTTTTGATTACAAATCAATAATTGCAATAATGTTTATCTGGCAAAAGTACGTTAGACGTATAGCCAATAAAAGCCTTTCACAATTATATATTGAATAAAAAAAAACAAATGACAAGTTTAATTTAGAAAATTAAAATTTATCGCAAAGCATATTTCCTAGATTGAAAAAGATATAGCTATACAACACGTTGCAAAAACTTTTTCTTTGAAGAGAGAAAATTTAGTGAAATTATTATTCGTTTTATAAATCAATTCCACGTCGTTCATTTGCAATTCCAACAACGGCTATTTTTCTTCTTTATTTAAAAGTAGAAATTAAACGCGTTTATTTATACAATTTATAACGCCACTGTGAATGCATTGTCATATTTTTGCACGAAAATGGCAAGAAAATAACCATGTAACAAATGTTTCGTAGGAAATGCAATAAAAAAAAGAAAGGAACAAAAAAATGTCGTAACGTCAACACGAATAATTGTCAATAAAGGAAAATTGGCTTCGAAGACCGTAGCTAAAAGTTTGTTTCGATCGTATTTTATCTCGAATTCAAAAGCTGTCTAAACTAAATACACGCAAAAACAAGCGCCATTATTAAACGTAATATTTTTTCTAGAACTACGTTAGCAGACTAAATTATTACGGCTTCGGCGAAAATTTATTTGATTTTGCGAAAGGTAAACGTGATGTTAAGTCAGATATCGTTCTTTATTGTTACAAGTTGCATCAAGTTTATAATGAATTTGATAAGCAAAGTAACTGCATTAGTTCGCAAGTGATAAATGTATCGTAAAGCTCTTTCCGAAAATTCACGTTAATCATTAAAACGATTTTGCATTGAAACTGTAGAAGATAATTGAATAATAAATGCTATTACGTAAGGCTTCAATTTTATCAAATTAAATCAAATCATTAAATGTGAAATTACGAGATGCGATACTATAAAACTTGCTTAATGTCAACGTTAAGATAACTTGAGTTAAAATAAATGTAATAAAATGATGTAATTTTGATATTTTATACGATTCTTGTTTCGTAATGTTGTAACGGAGAACTTGCTCATAACGTGTTCATTTACTTACGTATCATTAAATGTATGCCCGCTTTACCTTTCTATTTTTTGAAATAATTTAGTAGGTAACCATTTGTTTAAATTACAATAACGTTCACTTAATTTTTCTTCCCTAGTACATTCATATAAAGTTTCACCAAAATAATTTCTCTTCAAAATTCAATAAAATGAATTACATAGTACATCTTAAATTTTTTCGATAATAGGTCCATTTCACGAGAAAATTATTTTCTATCAAAATTTCAGATGAAAAACTAATTTTGAACAAAATTGTTAAAGTAATATCTGAATTTTTATTTTGTTTTTTAATTTTTGTAATATGATTTAAAAGCCTTATTTTTTTGATTTAACAATTCAGTTAGTTCACTTAATGATATACTTCTGTTAGTGCTCTTGAAAAAGAAAACATTTAAAATATTTCAAATTAAAACAGTTATTTTAAAAAAAAAGTCTAAAAATACTTAAACGTTGTAAAACATTTTTTGCTTTTTTTACTTTACGTATAACTTGATGCAATTAGCTAATACTTTGTTTTATTATTCTATTCTTTACAAAAATTTTCTTATACTCAAGAGTTATTTTATCCAGCTCTTTTATTTTCCTTTATCTTCTTTATTCTCATCTTCCACTTCTTCTTCTTTTTCTTCTTCTTCTTCTTCTTATTCTTATTCTTCTTTTACATTTTTGTTTTTCCTTCAACTTGTTTCTTTATTTCTTTTTAACTTTTTTGTTCTTTGTGTTACGACAAAATATTTTGCATCGAAAAAGTAATATTGAATAAGGTAGAAAAAAAGGATGAAAAGAAAGAAAGCACAGTTTAACATAATAGTTTTAAATATTGACTAAAACTTTTATGATTATAAAAGTTAGAGAACAATCATTATCTTTGAAATTATGAATATGTGATTTTCAAATAATTGAACAGTTCTGAAAAAGTTGTTTCCATACTTTCTACGTAAAACCTTGTACAACTTTTCCAATTTTCATTTTCTTAAGAATTCCGGTCTTTATATTGAAACGCTATCATTTTTGAAGAAAATGAGATTCTAAGTTATATTACATTTTTCATGTTACATTCAAAAGCTGTTTAATTTTGCATTACAAAAATTGCGTCGAAAGTGTGCCATTATTATTAATGAGAATACAAAAGTGAACAAAAAATTGGCAACAGTAGATAGGTGTGCAATTGTTTCGACAAGTTAAAGCAAACAATATAAAAATAAGAAAGACAAGACAAAATAAGGAACAAAGAACGTCAAGTATTTATTTATGATAATCCGTCCTAATTTGTATAGTTAGTTTTTAAAGTAATTATCCAATTATTCTCGGCAGTTATTAGTTATATTACTTATACCTATATCCCTGGCTGGGAATTTCCCTTGTACATTATTATTTTCAAGCAAATCATCGTGATATATATTCAATATAGAAAAGATAATATACGCTCAAAATGTATAACGTGTTATTAGCTTCCTCGAAAGGAGGATTATTAAGATTAAACTCTGGTTTCGATTTCCTTCGACTAACTACAATATAAAAGTGCAGTACTGATTAAATCGTTACGAATTGTGAAACGATTTTTTTTTTTTTTTTTTGACAAAGCCATCTAGCACGTTGCTTGCTGGGCGTTACAATCGATAACATTATATCATCTCGTAAAGACCATTATTGCCAGAATGAATAATAAATTTTCATAATACATTTTCGTCGTTCCATTTTATGGTCGGAAATTTTTCGTATAATTCTTTCACAAAGTCGTTGCATAAGTCGCAAAATTAATCACAGTCAAAATGACTTATTTTCTTAATCCAACAATATGTGCAAAGCGAAGTAAATCAGAATAGCGGCAAAAGTTTTCCTTGTCAACAGGACAAAGTATACTTTGCTCGGGCTCACCTCTACAAATGTGAACAGTTTGCACGATCCAAAAAGTCTTATAATTCATGCGATATTGTAACTGCTCGCGCGATCTTCTCGGCAGATAAATTCAAAGCCCGCTATTCACGTCTTTTGTGTAATCTACGTAATCTTATCACCAGGAAGACGGATGATAATCAAATTCCGTTTTACACATAAAACATCAATCGCCTATTCGGCTATGTCTACTAATTTCATTCATTTCAATTTTGCTTCTTGATTCTTGGGAAAACAAACAATTACTTCTATTAATAAATTTTCGAATGTTCCTCACAATTAACCCGCCAATATCTCCTCTTATAAACTTGTTTTTCACTTCAAACGTGCCACTGTCCAAAAAAATTGTTTAGCTGTCAAATTCAAATTTAAAAATTTAATATTAATATGTAATCAAATTTAGATTTATTTTACATGAATTGAAAGCTCTTAAAATATAAAATAAGATACATTAATTTGTTTTTGTATTAAAATTCATTAAGTTGACGAAAATAAGTGAATAAAAAAAGGAACAATGTTTTCGTTTAATCTGACCGGATAAATTTTAATGAAACCTACCTTAAAATATTATTTAAAATCTTAACTTTACAACATACTTGATTTCAGGGATGGGATATTTCGTTAATAAGATACAAAGTTTAATAGTATTTACAAAAATTGTCTTAGTTATAAATAATATTCGATTATTTATAAATAACATTCGGTTATTTTCTAAATGTTGTAAACAAGTAAATTTCACTTAATTGAAATTACACATTTGATAAATAAATTTTTTTACTTGATTTAAATATATATTTTTGCAAATATATTATATATAGAGACTCAAGAAAAAATTAAAAAATCCCCTTCCTTTAAAAAAAAAAATAGAGAACGTCTAGTTGAGTACTATATTAATTTAGTACTCAACTTTTTTTTAGATGTACAATAACTTTTGATTTAAAATGTTTTTTAAACTCAATGGTTGTAAGGATTGTTAAACAAGATTCGGACATCAAAAGAATTATTTACAATAGGCAACTAACATCTAAATTCTAAAAATATAAAAATCAATTGAAAATGCGATTGAAATCAATCTATTAAATTCAACTAAAGTATAGCAAAAACCAGTGATTGTCGTTATTTAATTGCTTTTTTAGAAACAAAACAATTAAAGAAGATTACAACGATTATTGAAATACTGATTAATCCCTCAAATTATATTATATAATTATTTTTCTAAATTTAGTAATTATAATGGTAAATCATTTTTAATAGAAAATCATGCTAAAAATTTGTTATATATATGCCCCAAAAGTTGTTATTTGCGTTTTAGCTGATAAATTAGGAGATTTACTTTTAAATTGAAAAGGACTACACTTTTTGATCAAACAAATTTTTTTTTGAGTTCTAATAACATTTTTTTCCAATTATATCACTGCTATTTATTGAAATACAAAATAATCTACAATAGTTTTAAACTTGTCTGATGATTTATCTGATGTAAAAAGATGTTTCAGCACACTGTGCAAAAAGCGTCATGTTTCCGTACGCTTAGTATTCACAGATGTACAAAAAAAGTAATACTTTTTGCACGGCTTATTGAAAAACATAATACGCAGTGAACAAAAAAATTAATTTTCGTACCCAGTACATATTATACTTTTAATAATTAACAATCTAATTTTGACTAAAAGATTTAAAAGATGAAACTCCAAGCTATAAAAGTCTTTGCATTCATCTACAAAAATGACAAAGACATTTAAAAATTGAAATTAGCAAATCTTGTAGAAATTCGCAAGTGAACTCAAACTTGAGAGCGGTACTTATACACATTTATAACTTTTCTTCCTTAAAAACTTCTCATGTATCTTGAAATCTAAGTTCTGTATCCTCAAAATGTCCCTTATAGTCTAAAAAAAGAAAATTCCATTTTTCACTATTCAATAAAGTTAAATAAAAACTTGGAAAAAAATAATTTATTTTCGAGTATATGTACTTGATAAATAGTTTGAATCTCAAAAACGATGCCACTTGTATCTTATTCGTCTGTAGACATTCCCTTTTTTTTGACATTGATGTTATTCGAAGATGAAAGAAAGATAATAAATGATAAAATAAAGGCAAAAAAGTCATATCTGTAGGATGAAGAAGCAAAGAGCAAATTTATTGGCGAGTAAATTTGATTTTGAGCCATTCTCGCGCATTTCTCCGCAAGTCGCGAAGGAAGCTGATGCAGAGTAGGTTGTAAATCCTCTGCTGCTGACGCAGCGACTCCCATATCTTAAAAGTTATCCAATTTGTGTTATAATAGCACTCGGCCAGTAGATATGCTATCTTGCATACTATTCCAAACCGTCCTTCCATCAACCCATTCGATTTCTATTATAGTCAAACTTATTTCGACTGTGTCAAAGCTTATTATTAATCACCCAACAGTTTTAGATACATGTTTCCATTATCATTAAAAAAAATCAGTAAAATGTAACTCTATTACTTATACAGTAGAACCCCGACTATCCGAAAACCTAATAAGACTCTATATTTTGCAATTCAAAATACTTGATTGTAATTTAACTCGTTCTCTTATATTTCAGTTGTTATACATACAAACATTGAAAAACTTTTATTTATTGTACAGTAGAACCCCGACTATCCGAAAACCTAACGAGACTCTATATTTTAAAATTTAAAAAACTTGATTTTAAATTAACTCGTTCTGTTACATTTCAGTTTTTATACATACAAATATTGATAAACATTTAAGGGTAACAAATCATCCACTTAATTTGAATGTTATCAAGCCCTGAAATTATCAAGAAGCGTTAGTAAAGCGTTATCGTGAATCATCGTTAGATGGCGCAACACGATTAGAACGGCACAGAGATATCTGCATTAACATCAATCAATGAATAAAGTGAATTAATGCATATTTGATGATTCAGCCACACGAAGTGCGATCGATGCTAAATGTACATTTTATATTTCTTTGCTGATTATATTTTGTTGATTAAATTAATGCCAACGTTAATTAACATTTCAGCTCAGCTTATAATAGCCCTTCAAACAATTATAATGCCATGAACTCGCCCAACCAACATAATGGGCAACTTTTGCTACTTCAACAACAACAGCAACAGCAGCAACAACAGCAACAACAGCAGCAACAACAACAGCAACAACAACAACAGCAACAACAACAGCAGCAGCAACAGCAACAACAAGTGCAAATGCAACATATACAGTATATGCATCCACAACAACAGCATGTGCAGCAGCAACAACAAATGCAACAATATAGGAGTCCCAATGGTGGGAGTCCACCTGTCATACAGAACGCTGTTCCAGAGAATAATAACACTACTACCAGCGAAGACAGCGACGATAGCACTCCGCATTCCGCGATGGTTTGTTCAGTATTTTCTTTGTACTTTTTTTGGAAGTTTTTATACCAAGTTTTATTTACTTCTCTATTCTTTATTGCACTTTCAATTTATTATTCAATAATCATCATATTGATTTATTATTGTTTTTTGTATGTGATCGTTTTTAGTTAACGTATTTCCATATTTTTCTTAAAAGTTCTCTTCAGTTTCATTCTTTCGAAACATTGTATATTTAGAAACTATTTACTTTGGTTTTTTATACAATATCCTTTTAGGAAAAATGATATTGTATGAAAAATAAAAATCTTGGTAAGTTAGTTTAATTGTTTATTAAGTTGTGTGTAATTTGTATGAAACTGTTAAAATTAAAGGTGATACTAATTACAAGTTTTCCAATTAAAAAAACAATCAGCAATAATTTTTCGAGTCAGTATATTAAATTAATGTATATTAAACTTGAAAAATAATTCTAATTAAATTTAAATGTTATTTTTTGAAAGTTTTGAGAATAAGTGCAAAAGTTTTATCTTGTGAAAAAAAACAAATAAACAAGTATTTAATCACATTAATAAAAGAGAAACATAATAAATTAGATGCACGAAAATTTTCGTATTGATTGATTAACTTATTTGTGTTTGTAGTAAGAAAAAAAGCTACTTCATTGGAAGAATATCCCATTTGAAGTAGTATATAAAGAAAACACATGCAACGGACTTATACGAATAGAAATAATATTGTTTCATAATAGCGATTATCGATTCGTTGTATTACTTGCAGATGACTGGCGTCAAACGACCCTCGCCGGAACCCGCCGATACGAACAAGGTGCAAAAAAAACCAAAAGCACAGAAGAAGAAGAAAAAGCGGGATCCCAATGAGCCGCAGAAGTAAGTCTGAACTTTAACTTCGCTCAGTATTTATTCTTCAACTCTATCAAACAAATTCACTTTGCTAAATGGTAAAAACAACTAATCTTGGAATGTCGATGAAAAAATACAAATAATTCATCACCATCGACTCAAGTTGAATCACAAATACTTGGCAAATAACAATTTACTTTGGGTTACACTATGTACATTATGATGATTTAATATAAGAACAAAATTTTCAAAAATACAAAATTAAAAAAACTCTTGTAATGAACAAATTCATAAATATTTAAAGGATAAATTAAATACTTTTTATCTGATATTAGACATATGAAATTAATGAGAATTATAGATAGTAATAAAGAAAAGAAATTAGGAAATTTGTTAGAATTAAAAAATAAGGTACTTTTTTTATATTTTTTTAATTTTTATTATTTTATTTGTTATTAAAATTGATAATTATAATTTTCGTAAAATTATCATTATAATAACTTCGCTCAGATACAAATAAATATCTTTCACGTTATAATACAGTATACAAAACGGACATGTAAATTATTATCTTTATAAATTGGTTATTACTGTTATTGTCAGGACATCACCAAGATAGGAATTATGTCCATCTGTAGGAACAACGGATTATACACGAGAGACAATGCGAGAGTTGGTCATTACACTACGTAATACGGAGAAATAACGCGAACCCCATTTCATTTTTGTAAATGTTTCTTGGTGTAAATTAAAAAGATAATTTACTAATTACTACTCTTATACATAATATGCATTAATTATTATACATTTATATTATTGATCTATAATAAAATTAAAATGTAAGTAAAGTTTTTCAACTCGTTCCTTGAATTTAAACTATTTTAATTTGCCTTTAGAAACTGAAAAGTGTTAAATAAATTCAACCCTTTGTGTGGATCATAAGTTTTTATTTATAAAATAAAAGAAAATTACAAAAAATTAAAAATTATCTTATTTATTCATGAAAACGTGACAACTTTATCTTTCTCAACTCATTAAAATCTTACAATATAAATCTTAAAATCATTTGCTAAAATGAAATTTATTATTTAAATAATATTGATTTAGAGTTTAAAATATTTGTAGTTACTTGAGAAAGACGTCGAACACTGTTGTCAAAGAATGAATAAATAATAAGAAAAGATGATACATTTTCAATCGTCTCTCAGATCAGCAATATAAATATTTATATTGTGTGATATAAATAGTTAATTATTATACATTAAGATGTGTCATAACCTCAGAACCGATGTTTTTAGCTGCCTTTAAGTCTTCTCAAAAAACGTTTTTTTATAAGATCAAAAACTGGTTCTCAATTCTTGGGAAAAGATTCCCTTGGGTATTTTTAAGAAAACATATATTTGATGGAATTAAAAGCAAAAACAAAAGTTAAATAAGTTAGCGAATTTTACGATTTTTTGTATTTTTACTGTAATTTTTCATTTTAGTGACATGCTTTTAATTATATCTTTTTTTACTATTATAATTTGATAATTCATTCAAAGTTCAATATTTGTTAAAATGATAACTTCTATTTTCTTGTTTTCAGGCCTGTGTCAGCATATGCCCTATTCTTCAGGGACACTCAAGCAGCAATCAAAGGACAAAATCCAAGTGCTAATTTCGGCGAAGTTTCCAAAATTGTGGCGTCAATGTGGGATGCTCTCGATAGTGAACATAAAGATGTAAGTCTCTTAAAACTTACTTAAAAATTGAAAGTATCTAGATTTGAATTAGAGTTCAATTTCAGAGTTTAGACAAACGATCTTTCAAGATAAAATTTCATTTCAAAATATTTTTACAAACATAATGAAAATTACTTTTGCCTTAATTGCACGTAAAAAATAAATTACTGATTTTCGATAATAATTACTAAATTTTAGTAAATTATTTTTGCAAAGTTCGTCTACAATTATATGAAATTCATTAATTGAATACTGAAATTTTTATAAATCGGTAATTAATTACTGATTTAATATTCAAAATTCTTGAAAATGCATCTAAAACTCGTGTAATATTTTTTAAATTAAAATTTTATTCAATTACTATCAAAGACTAAAGTTTTTTTATGAATTTAGTTTCAATAATTTGGCAAATAAATTTTTGTTGAAATAATCTAGACTTATATTTCTGAACGAATTATTTAAGCCATTTATCAAATTTTATTTTGTAGTCCAAATTTTACTTTCAAGAAAGACTTAAATATTGTTATGAAACATTCAACAATTTTGTTTTTAATAGCAGCACATTTAGTTTTGAATAAAACGCCACTGATTTTTTAGATACTTTTTTTAAATATTTTTAAGAACTGATCAAATTTTTGTTCCATCAAAAGTTTGTTTGATTTTTAAAATTTTTAAAAAATTTTGATCTGTGATTGAGCGAAGTCAAATACAATAAGATTCTAATTTATTTATTGGTTTTACTTGCAAATGTCTGTGAATATCAATAGTTAATAAATAAACAGTTAATATTTATGATTTTTATATTTGAATAGGGGGCGCTTTTTTCTTATTCCTATTTCTTTGTTAAAGTTTTCTCAAACACTGATTCTAACTCTGAAAAGCAGATCTTATGTACTTTCAAAATTATAATTAAATTATATTTAAACTATCTTTAACTCATATTAAAATTACAAGCAATTGATAATATACAATAAATGTTAAACTGTAGTGAATCACAAAAAACAAACTAATTCACAAATTTAAGTTCAAATATCACAGTTAAAAAATAATAACTCAAGTATCTGAGATTATTAACCGAGATTAAAGATTATCCGCTAAAATCTTTTTTAAGAAAGCGGGGGAAGTCTACTATTAAAATCAAGTACCGGAAGGAATTTAAATGAAATTTTTGAGGGTGTTACATATCAAGAAAACAGATCAATTTATGGAAAAATGAGAACCGGGTGTGGGTTTTTTGGAGGGGAGGAGGAGCAGGTGTCCCAAAATGGTGTATAGGCATTTTTGTAGTAAAAAAAATCGATAATTTTGTAGAGTATAAGTTTTTTCTTCGAAAACTGAAAATTATATCATTTTATTTTATAAAATCAGTAGATAAAAGAAAAAACAAAAGTTTATAGAAACGATACAATTTCATGTCTTAGAGTAATTATGATTCTAATTCAGCAAAATCATAATTTCATGATTTATGAAAAAATTACAAGTTTGCAATTTTCTCAAAAAATGTATATTTTTAATTTTTATGCTAAATGTAAATGTGATTACTCTAAAACTTGAAATTATTTCGTTTTTATACACTTTTGTATATTATCAATTGATCTCCGTCTTTTTTTCAAACATTTTCAGCAATATTTCACTAATATCTCCTTTTAGTGTTAATAAACAAAAATTATCTATTTTTCAGCTTCCGAAGCAAAAAACAATGCTCTCCAAAAAAATATTGTTAGTTTTTGAAAAAAATTCGAAACATCTAT
>JABFPM010000314.1:0-31717 GCA_022817325.1 Idris sp. 1 HC-2018 | reverse complement strand
GGGGATGAGTTTCATCGGAGCGATGCTGTCCCTGAACATGGACTCGGTGGATGCCTTCACTTGTTTTGCGAATTTATTGAATCAGCCCTGTCACAGAGCAGCGTTCACCCTGAATCAGGAAAAAATGAATGCTTATTATAAAGCGTACTCGAGTGCCCTGGCAAACAAGCTGCCCAGGGTGTACTCGCACTTCACTATAGCCGGCTTGAGCCCTGACCTGTACCTTTTGGACTGGCTGTATACGATTTATGCAAAAGCTATGCCGCTGGACGTTGCCTGCCGAGTTTGGGACGTATTTCTGCGGGACGGCGAGGAATTTTTATTTCGCACTGCTTTGGGTATTTTGCATCTGTATCAGGAGGAGCTGCTGAAGATGGACTTTGTGAGGGGCGCGCAGTTTTTGACCAGACTACCGGAGAACATGCAGGCGGACGCTTTATTCAACAGTATTAGTCAAATATCAACGAATTCCGTGGGAACTGCAACTTTCAGACAATTACTAGCTCAAATATCAGCAATGTAATGAAGCTTTCGGGGTGTACACTGAAGATGGAGTGGCGGTTCGCTGATGGTGGCTAAAGTTTCAGGTAATGTAAACTGCGTCAGTTGAGCTTTGAGATAGTAATTTTGTTTTGAAATATACAAGACAGAAACTTTCTTAATATATTTATTAAATTTTGAGTGGAGATAAGGTGCCGGTTTAAAGTAAGTTGAAGCAGTGCAAATAACTGAGAGATGAGTTTCTTCCTCGCTTTTTGAATGTAAAACGTAGATTTTCTTGTTTACTTTTTCAAACAAATAAATAATCAAGCAATATAAAGATAAAGATTTATTTTAAGCAAATAAAACAATCGGCAATCAAAGTGTAATTTTAGTTTATACATCACTGCAGTTTTTAATTGTAAAAAATAACTTTATAAGATTATTTTGTATATCTTTAAAAGTAATACAAATTCGTGTATGCAAATTTCAACATTAACTCAATATCAAAAAGTAATTTTATTATAAGCAATAAAAAAACTCAAAAGATAATGAAAATTATTAGCTTTATTAGTTTTGTGAATTTATCTTATGAACAAATGATATTATATTTTATATTGTTGAAGTAAGCTGTCAGAAAAGATTTTTTTTAGAAGAAAATACTCAAACATTATAGATGTTAAATTTTTAACAAAAAACATATCTGATATGAATACTCATATTTAATTTGCTTTAACTGGCACATTATTGCCACAGTGAACAAAATATCAACAAACATAGCGTTTTTGTTGCTAAGTTTTATAGACTTTTTACATGCAAGCAAAACTTGTGAGTGGTCTAGGATCCGATGATAATAGAATTTCGCAACGAATCTCCGAGATCGGGGCGTAGAATTAAAAATGCAAATATTTATATCGTTTTATATATAAGAATTGTAATGCGTTTAGAACAGCGCGTTGCAGACAACTGTTTAAATAACGACCAATGTGAAACATGTGCAATATCCGAATCTTCAATTATTTGATAGCAGAAACATGAATTTTTAGATCTTGAATTGTTCTGAAGAGTCAGAATGGTATAAATATATACACACGCATCATTGTTATTCGTTCCTTCATACGTAAACATTTAAATTAAACTAATATTCTAACAATTCGTGGTCTTAAAAACAATTATTGTTAATGATTTTTGTATGTTTTATGTGATAAAGATTGGTTCTCTAAAAATCAAATTTAAAGCTAGGTTACCTTCCTAACCTCGATATGTATACATTCTAATCAGAAGTTTTATTCTATTTATTGATAATAATAATAATATAATATATATATGATGTAAATTAAATATTATTTTAATCTGCAAGTTTTAATAAAATTAAACATAATCATTTATTTTTATACGGATTTTGTTTTATATTGAGCATAGTTTTTGAGAAAATTGCTATGAAACTATAATTTTAACTAAATGTCTATATTTATGCTGTGATGTTTTTAAAATTTAAATTTAGATAATCGAAAAAGTACTTATTACATGTAAGTTTAACTAACTTACCCGTACTTTTAAAATGGAAAAGATTAATTTTTTTTAAATTAAAAAAGCAGACTAACAGAATGGATTTAGATAGTGAAATCATATATTAGATGAAAATATATCATTTAAAAAATCTATTAAAATTTAAACTAATCTAAATAATATTACTTTTATTTATCAGCAAATATGAGTAGATTTTTTACTGGATTTTCTGTGAATCAAAAGTAATTGAGATGATTTTTTTATTTTTATGTTTTAAACAAAACTATACTTTTATTTTGATCTTTTAGATTGTAAAATGTTTATTCTTCACTAATATATTTGGCAAAAACTGTGTAATTATACATCTATATAATGCTGATAATATAAGTTGAGAAGTAATATGCACACTCATTTATATTTATAATGAAAAATAATTGTCATTGCAACGTGTAATTCTAGCTCTCACTAGATTTTATATTTATCTTGCGTTTTGTTGAGATAATCTGCACTTCTAGTTTAGATTAATTCAAGTCAAATACTACATTAACCTGTTGATTGATTATATCCATAACAGTGGACAGATTTTTTGGTGCACATTTTAAAAAATCTAAAAATATTTTTTACTTAAATGTTAAATTTCTATAAAGTAAGAAACATAAAACATAAAATGATACTTGAAGCAGCAAAAAATTTACTTTGATGCAACATTTTTGCAAATGTGCAAAAGATTAAAAGCTGTTTCAAATTAATATTTTTTTAAATGAAACTCACATTATTGAATAGAAGTAAAATTTCTTTAATAACCAAAAAGATCGAGTCAGCGGGTTAATGTATGTATCATATTTTTATATGATTGTGAAACTTGTATGAGAACCTAAAACAAAAAGATAATAAACTACGTAAGTACTGGTGGCAAATAAGAATTGAATTTGTATTATACGAAGACAGAACGAAACGTGATATTTGGAGTTAAAACTCAACAGATAGACGATTTTATTAGATAAAAAAAGTGGAAACTAGCAAAAGAAATTAACTGATATCAGAATCATCTATTTTCGCCAATAATATTTTTTAAATTTATTCTCTTACGATCCTCGCCAACAAATTGAAACGTAGATAAATATCGTAGCAATGCGTCATCAAATTTTTAAACTTAAAAAAAGAAAAGATAAATAAATTTTATTTGATGTTTCACATTTACAAAAGATTTCTGGATATTAGTATTCTTGTGGCTGGTAATGGTTCAAAAAGAAATATCTCTTTCCAGTTGACATAATAAAGGTATAATTCAAAATAACTCATCATTGACATCTCAAAAAAAACCTTCATATAGTGCCAACTAGCGCAAGAATCTTTAGTCGTTTGATAAATATCATGTAGCAAAATTTAATAAGAAACAGATATTAGAAGTTAAACAAATATCATCGCCCATTTTACTTTTTACACGTAGAAGTGGAGAAGTCTAAGGATGTAAAATTTTATTCATTCTATTTTGAAAAGTGTAATTTTCTTTTTTTCCCATTCGTCGCTAAAAGTAGCATGTCAACGAAAATTTGCTTATTTTAAGACAGATTTAATTTTGTGTAGATTGACAAAAATGAATAACAATATTAGACCCTGACACAAACTTAATTTTACATCCTCATTCAGCTCCACAGCTAAAACAAGTGATTACCATCAAGCTTGTAATTACGCATTTAATAATCCATCGAACAACAAGTTTGCCAAGCTCATTCGGAGATCGAACTTCATTAAAGCTGTTTTTCTCTGTTGCTACGTACCCCCTATTTTTATTCTTTTTTCTGTTACCCTATGTTTCATCACCTTCTCGCCTCAGTAGATCTGATTTCACATCGAAAACATTTAACTTGTTCGAAACTTGCCAAACTTGCTATCAAAAAACAGCAAACAAGCCCATGATCTTCATATCATAAATAAGTTGATTGATCAACGTCGAAATTTTCAACGTACACAAGAACCAGTTTTACATGTTACTCGAATAATTTGTACGGATATACGTTTCTTCCCGCGAAACGATGCTCTTCATCGGGTGCTCGCACGCCGACGGCGAACTGCACTTTGTTTGCGAATCTTCCATTCCAGTGGACGTAAAATATTATCTGCGGAATGTTTTTGTAATGCTGAAATTATTCGTATGCCGTTTACACGTACGCCGTATATTCAACAGAAAAAATACTCAAAAGTATAACACGCGTTTTTAATTCGCCGCTTGATCAACTTTTTATGCGACACTTATGTAAGTGTAACGGATCATTAATACTCTAAGGTATAAGCGATATTGTCATTGATAATAATCACGCTCGGGTAATATCATATCGTGACTATTTTGTGACTATTGTGAGTTATCGTGCTGCGACTAAATTGTACCGAGAGAGTTAAGTTTCTAGAATTTCAATCAAATTCTGAAATATATTATTCTTTTTTGTTCTTTATTTTCACTTTAAAAATTGATGAAATCGTGGTAAAACCCATTTGATGAAAAAAACTTGATTTGATAAAACTTTTGATGATATTGCAGAAAATTAGCTCTCCCACTGGTACACGCAGAAAACTGCACACGTCTGTCACGCTACAAACGTGTTACAAACGTCTGAGATGTGTGCCAAGGAATTCCAATTTTCCCGACTCGTGGCACACGTCTTACGCTTGTGTGTAAATAGTTAGCACGATTGCAACAACACTCTTAGACGTGTATTACACAAATTAGCGCCCTAAGTGTGTGATGCGTGCTATGTCTATAAGTAAATGTTATGTTTCTCTGTTTTATTATTATTATAGGTTTTTTGTTCTAAAAATGTATGCAGTAATATTGTGCAAAATCTTGAAATAAATAAACGGACGACCCGTCTGAGCACGCATCACACTCTTGGGGCGCTGACTTGTGTAATACACGTCTGACAGTGTTGTTACAATCGTGCTAACCATTTGCGCACAAGCGAAAGACGTGCGCTACGAATCGGGAAAATTGGAATACTTTGGCACACGTTTCAGACGTTTGTAGCACACGTGAGAGACGTGTGCAGTTTACTGCGTGTAGTCTCTATAAGAAAGAGAATATACCTCTTCAGAACCATGTATCCTCGTCTCTTCGTGTCTAATAAGTCAAAATTTCATTCGATAAGTCTGTATTGCAGGAATTTTTTCATCAATTCTAAACGATCGAGTGTATATCTTTTTGCGGAACAACTGTTTGCAACGAACAAACTGGTCCATATCAAATACAAAGTTGTTTATAAGAATTGTAAAGATTAACGGTGCCAAATTTTAAATATCTCTCACCATATCTCATATCAAATGTATAACCCTGAAACAAGTGCGGCGAATATATGCAGCAGTGATTTATCAACGTTTTTATTATGCTCAAAGAATGTGTGCTTTCGCGTTCGCGTTTTGCGCGGCCATAAAACACGCTGCCGCGCTTTGCATCGACAAGTAACAAGTGACGACTTTATAAAATCCATTTCATTCCGGTAATCGTTCGAAATTTATCGCTCGCTTGTAAGATACCTCAATTATTAACACCTTAATTCTGTGATGTTGCGCGGGACCTTCTCAGTTTGGACAGTATTACGTCACGGTCAATTACGAATTGTTGTGATAATTGTATATACGCCCGTTCTTCCAATTAAATTCAAATTAATGACCACCGATAAAGTCGCAAAAAGCGAGCAATTCTCTTATACTTTTAATTTAATCCTTCTTCTTCGTTCTCTTTTTTTTTATATATATGAAAGTTTTGTAAAGCGAGCCTGTTCCTGCGATAAGATTTATCGATTGTCTACTGTAGCATACAATATTTATAATTGAGGCTTGAATCTGCAAGAAAAATAATCATTCGCACGCCGTAGGGTGCTTCGTGAAATTGGATGAATGAGATAAATACGAAATCCAATAAATAAACGAATTGAAATATCAAGTGTTAGTTACAATTGCGTGGTTTGTCGCTTCTGTAACGACGAAGATAAACGCGAGAAAGAAGGCGAGCTAATTGCGCGGCAATAAAATTTGACACGCCAAGTGTCGTCTTTTTTCTGTTGGCTTTCGGTTTAATTTACGATATTTTTTTTCTGTGTATAAGTATGTTGTAAGTGTCGTGAACAAATCATTATTTGTTAAATTGTGCTACGAAGAGGCCGAAGATTTTGGATTCTGAATTGTTGTTCACTTTCTCTTATTGTAAACAAAATATCGGACGTAAGATGCATCCGATTGGAATCTAAATACAGAGCACGTAAGAAGACTGAAGGTGGAAAATGTTAAAACAAACTGTATACATATTTGCAGACCTACCGTCCTCGTTGTATTTAAGACGAATATAATTTGAGAGCATTTAGAGTTCGACAAGAATTTTCAAGTGGCATGCTTTTTTTTATTCATTTTTATTTAAAATCTTGTTATTTTAAAAGTCATTGGCATTGTTAATTGGTAATTAAAACTGTACCAAAAATTATTTTAATTTAATGTGTTATTTATTTTTTAAATTGAACACCAGATGAATGTTAAAGTTTAAATTATATAAGATGAATATAAAGTTCATGTACTCACTGCAGTAGGATCTTTTAATTCAATTTGGTTCTTTCATTATTGAATAACTTTACTTGAGATTCGTCATTAAGCCGGATTCAAATGCAATTAAATGCAATCTTTTTCTTTTGTTCTTTCAATTTTCTTACGCTCTTATTATACATATAGTTTTACAAATTTTATATATAAATAATATATATATATATATATATATATACACTCTTATTCCTCGCTGTAATATCCAAAATTTTAACTCAACTATTTTTCTATTAAAAGCACGTATATTTTTTAGCGCTTCGTTAATTGTGGTCTATAATTTAGCATAAACCGCATGATGCTCAAACGTGCATGTGTATATATGTATTATATGACTTTTTTTACGTTCACTTCGAGGTCGACGTTCAGTCGATCAAAGACTTTTATAGTTTAATTGCTTTTTGTCGGATATATTTTATTATTAGTTATACTGCAAGAAACATGTACTTTTTCAGTTATTCGCCATTTACCTTTGTAATTTTTGTTCACGTCCTTCAGCGCAAATCGCCTGTTTTAATTGTTTCAGTTAAAACTGAAAATTACATTTTTTAATGGAATTTCAATTTCATTAAAACTCAGTGCACGACAATTCAAAGGTATAAATATCCCTTTGTTTAATAGTAACGAGGTTACAATACGAGATAAGGAGGAATCGCAAGGTGTTTGAGCGATGAAAGCATTAATACCCGTGTGATGTTTTGCATTCAGTGTTTGTTAAAAGTTGTGTAAATCTGCCTCAAACGCCTTTGCGAAGGAACAGCTTTCTAGTCGGTACGTCGATAACTTATTGTCACTGAAAATTACTATTTTCTGTAAAAGCCTTGTAACCGATCAGCTCGGACTTGAATGTTCGAAATAAACGATATTTCCAAGTACATACTGTGCATTTTTATTTCACTGTATCAATAACAATTTCGTTTTATAATACTACTGAATTGAGTTTAATCAATAATAATAGGTATTGAAATGCTTTGTTACTTACTGAAATTTTATTAAGTATTTCTGTTTGTGGTCTGAGAGTTTAACATTAAAATTTTGTTTTGTCAACAAATTCTGCAAGAAATATACTTTGTTCAATTTTATTTTATTACTTTTTATAATGCAATGTAATCTAATAAAACTCAGTATAAAATTATGTAATGACAACACAATTTACGTGTTTCTCTTTGTCAAGTTTTTTCTGATAGATTTTCTAATTCCTTATAATGAAAAAACAAAGAAAATCTTGTTCTAAACACGTCATATTTGTTTTTCAGTCGATAAAATATTATTTTATCAGCTAATTTTATATAATTTGACCAGAAATTACTAAGAGCTTTTATACGTTAATAAATTATAAAAATCTTGAATTGTTCAATAGATTTTGATGAATTGAATTTTGTTGTATCTTTGGGATTTTTCCATTATTAGTAGTGAGTTTCTGCATTTTTTTATGATTAAATATGAACAGAAATTTTATAACAGCATATCACAAAGAAATATCTTATTTTTTTAAAAATGTTTACATTCATCGTATTACTTTTAATGTAATTTAATATGTATTGCAAGTGAAAAATTCAATACTTTCACAGAAGGCAGCAACTTCAGTTTCATTATCGAATAAGCACCCGAAACCCAGTTTACGGTGTAGGAAAATAATTTTGTTAATTTTACGAAAAGCGTCTTTCGTGGCACGGAGTAAAACCTAATAAGATTTCAAACATTTGCATTCAAAATATCAATCAGCATTGTAGACACATATAACAAGGTTAGATACGATAGCAGGGTCTTCGACAAAGTAGCCGAGCAGGTAACTTGAACTGATGAGGAACTGATTTTACTTTGATCACCAAAGACAAAAGACAAAAAAATGCATTGATAAGATGTGCACTTTAGAAAAAAACCTGTTTCTCCCTTTGTTCTTTCTCATACTAAGTATATTTTTGTTGAAATAAAATTTTATTGAAGATTCATTTTTGTGCATACAGAATGTGCAAGCAATTTATTGACAATGAAAAACAATTAAGGCAATTGAACTTCCGCGAGAATAACTCTTTATTTACCGAAGAAAATGAATTGAATATGAAAATTGCGTCTGTGTGAAGTGAGATTTCGTGTTCGGTTGAAATTACGTAATTGAATAAGAGCGTGCGCAGGACATACCGGACCGTCCCGTAAAAGGTAAACGAAGGCTCGCACACGCATCGCCGGATTTCCGCAAAAGGGCACAAGCGACAGAAGTTGTACGAGATGTCAGACGAATAGGAAAGATAAATAGGAAGCGAGAGCTTTATGTGGTGTACTTTACGAATATAACGCTGATCGTGGAAATCGCAGCAGCCCGGCGGCTAAATGGCCCTTCAACTGCGTACATCAGTCTCTGCCGATTGTTGGCAGTTCAATGCAACTAAAAGCAAATATACATCTATTGATTTCTGCATTGCACAAAAATGTCATTCAATCGTATAATCGCTTTCGACGAGAAGTACCTTTTTCCCTTTTCTGGCATTAACAAACGATATAAAAGATAAATTGTTTATTTCAATGAACCAGCCAGAAACGTTTTTGTATAATATTTTTATATATCGCTGCTTGTTTATATTAGTTTTACAGTTTAGAGGTTTCAGGAAGTTGTTGCGACAAGGATGAAATGCTGTTAGCCTGTCTGTCTGACGAATAAATAATTGCTCGGGCGAAATATCGCTGTTGCGATCAGCCGCGAAGGTCGAGCAAATATGTTAGATGAACAATTGTTTCCGATCAATTTTCTTTTTCAGCGACTTCACTGTTACGGTTTGAATTTACATGTTTATTTCCGGCAAGATTTTGATGGAGAAGAGTTTATAATTTGGTCTAGTTTTGCAAACATCAAATAAGCTAGTGGAATTTAAATGCACTGGTATTAAATTAGACTCGAATGAATTATAATAATTTGCCGAATAAACTTTTTGCCTATTTGGTGTACATGTAATGTTTCAGGGATATTCTAGGAATGCTAAATGTCCACTTTGCATAGTAGTTCTTGAAGACATCATTTTACTTTTTATTTTTATAAACATTTTGTCGGAGGATGGAGACGTTTATACGTTATTATTTTATTAACATTCTCAACAAGACTGGCAGTTACTGGGTAAGTTTAATTTAAATATTACAGAACATATTCCAACATTTTCAAGAATTGTAATGTAAAAAAAATGTTGGTTTTTATTTATCTGAGAGGAAATAAAGATTTTGCAGATTGTTTATTCAACAAATATCCCTGATATTTAAGTTATATCAGTTATACAATCGAAAATATTGTTAATAGTGGTAGGAGTTAGCAAAACATAGTGTTTACTGTGGCAATCGTTTACAGTGTGAATCGTGGATGTGAAATTCACTTTTGTCTTCGGTCTTGATGCTATGCAATTTTTAATAGTACAATAGAATCAACATCAAAGCTGTCTGTTTCATAGCTCGTTTAACATTTATGAAATGCACATGCATACGCTAATAAATATCACTTAATAACTGCAGATTTCAATTGTCTCGCTAACTACCATTTACAGAAGTTCTCGTAGAAGTTGTAGAACTTATAAAAATTCTATTTGAATAATTAATTATTTTTATTTTGGAGTCTGTTAAAAAGACTCGAATTTTATACAAGATTTGATTAAGGAATAATTTATTTTTTATAATATCATTTTTTTATTACTTAAAAAATAACCGGATTTTTAGTGGAGTTTGTTTATTTATACTTGAAACCCATTTTAAGAGAATGTAGAACTAAATTTAAAATGCAAACTGATGGTAACTAAAAAAACTTTAAAACTGCTATCAGTATTTTTATGATATAATTTTTTCGTTTCTACAAGGTATATGTTATAACAAACTAGAAAATGATAATTCAGTTGCAAAATAAAGATAATATTTTTGTTGACATTTTATTTTTTACTTACAAGTAAATTTTACTTTTTACAAAAAGTTGTATTAAATCATTAACTATTAATGCAAAAGAAGTAGTTTTAAATGTTCTTTTCTTCTTCCCAAAAAAAGTAGAATTATTTGATTTGAGTTACATCTTTGAAATGAGTTGCATCTTTGTCAGAAGCAGTTATTTTTTCTTAACCAACGTATATGCACGTCATCCATGTGTTACTACAAAATTTCCTTAATTGAAATAAAATATGTATTATATCTTAATTATATTTTTATGCACAACTTTAATTATTATTTTGCAAAGACTATTTAAAAAAACTTAAAATTTGATGAATTTTAATTAGCTCTATATTGATTTTACATATACGTCTAATTAACATAACTTTTTTAATAATAAATATTTATGACGCAGATTATTGTTATATTAATAGCTTAGATTATCTATTATTTTCAGCATAGCCAAAAAGATATGGATCACAAATATTTCTTATGGGAACGTAATCCATATAATTAAAAGCCCGAATGAAATAATTTATCAAAACCTTTAGGCTACCAGACTTTTTTTTACAGAATTCAGGCTTTTCTTCCAACAGACTAGATATTTAGGTTCACCACAAACACACACCTAAATTCGATATACATTATACATATATTCATCCAATATTGAGGCAAAACAAAAAATCAAACTTCCATTCGCACACAACTTATTTGATATCAACTGTAAAACTTGAATGTATTTTTCATAATTTTAACATATTTTCTGCATTCCATCGGGCGTTCTCATAGCAATTTAAATGAATTGCAATTGTCTAAAAATGTAAACTCGTTTTATTGCCTGTCACCCGAAATAGCATAATTTATTCTACGTAATCGTCGGTACAAAAAGTTATTCTCAACTAAATGAACCCTTTAAGAATGCTACTCCTAATTACACTTATATATACAAGCAAAAAGTGCATTGCCTGGAGTACGCCTGACATTCATTTTACGTATAGCCGATGCATTAGGTAATAATATCGACATTATGGCCGAAGGATGATGTAGGAACGAAATGTCGAACGAACGAGTGAGTGAGTGGATGGATGAGGCCTATTGGAGGAGGGCACCGGTAATTATACAAGCAAACAAGAGGCGGTCCCGTCAAGATTATAGGGTTCTCCGCGCAGCCCCTCTAGTCTTCTGCTTATTCATAATTACAGGACGAACTGCAGCTCTCCGTGACCGTATGTGGTATCCTTTTTTCATTTCTTTTTCCTCCTTTTATTTCCTACGTTCATGCAAAGTATTTCATTCAGTCTGAATCCTGCAGTTTCACACACAACCACTTGCTTCCGCATGAGAATCAGCTCGATTTGACCTCTTGGTCCGATTTGACTTCTTGGCCCGAATAGAATTGCAATTGCAAATAAGTAAATCCCAAATAAACAATCAGGCGTTCTTATAATGAGATATGCCAAATAGAAAAACAATAGTTCATTGCAATAAGTCAACGGTGCCATTGTATAAGGTACGACCTACTTGGGACAGATTTTTATAATATATGTATGAGTTTTGGGTCAGATGGCTGAGAGACGTTTAGGTGCATGCAATGGACTGAACAATTTGGATGAGTGAAGATGAAATTTAGTAGATTTCCTTGAAAAAGGATTATCCATTAAAGTGGACTTGACAAGTTGGCTTTTATGATGGTGAATGCAGTTTGGAGTGAGACACTGAAAGCTGAAGATGCTCACAGACAGTTTTAAATTAAAACTTTTATCTAGTAAAGTGAGAAATGGGTAACCTACAAATAAAATGCAGCGATTTCAATTGCATGAATTATATAGTTAGCTTTTGAGTATCCAACTAATATATATGTTTAATGTTGAAAATTTATGTTTTACATTCAACGGATAAGTAATTTTATATTATCATACATATATTGAAATTGAATATTATTCCGAACGATAATTTACATTTCGTGCTCTGAACTCAAAATTCATGTTAAATTTAAATATGAATTTAAAATTAATTTGTTTGTTCTAATATCTTGTTTAATGTTTTAACACTTTCCTTACAAATTTTTTTGGATCAAAAAATTGACTTTTGCTAGTGAATTTGGTAATTGCTATGTATACTAAACTTAAAAGTAGCGAAATACAATTTTTCGAATTTTTGAATTTATAGAATATTACAAATTTGGGTAAAAATGTTTACAGATGTTCTATGAAGTTTATTTTTATTTAAACATTCCCAAAATTTAACACATTGCTTTAAAGCAATATACGTAGCAAAAATGTTAAGATTACCTGAAGTTAGGATAGTGTCACAATTCATAAGCAACATTTTAATAACTTGATTGTAAAGATTTTAGTATGCTAATGAATACTATAATATATTACGGTAAATTACAATTTTAAAATTCTTATTTACAGTGTAAATGCACTAATGCATACAGTCAATATCTGTCGCAAAGAATAAGGTAAACAGACAAAGTTATTTGTCTTCTCGTTTTAATCTTGCAAGGGTATCGGATTATTTTTAATCTGGGCGATTGTTTAAACCGTCTCATCCTCATAAATTGACTTGCAAAAGTGAACGACACAATGCACGAAGATCGAAAGATTTGCGATTCTATTTACTTTTTTTTATCGTACAGTGTTAATGCGAAGAGTTAATGTAAAACTGATTGTTTTTAGATAACCGAGAAAGGGCACGATTTAATGGGCTTAATATGCCAATGATTTGAACCACCATCTTTACCGTTGATCTTTTAGTATAGGAAATCGAATGTTTATCGTTAGTAGATCTATTCCGAATGGAACTTGTCTTGGTCGGCTGATTCATCATTAAGAGACCTTATCAAAATACCGAATCGATATACGAGATCAAATTTGAATCGCTAAAATTCAGTTTCGTTTGAAAAGTCTGATCACCATCGACTCTGATATTTCTATTTATAAACAACTCTTGCGGTGTTTCCGAGTGACGAGACACGCTGTGTTGATTTTTTTTATCGCACTTAGAGAATGATCCTCTTACCATACGGCATATCTTATCTTATCGTGAAATCGGACGCCTGAAAAATCTGAATGAATTAGATGCAGAAATTGGAAAGAAAGTAAATTTTAATATGTTATAATATTAAGTATAGTCAATCACATTAGACAGACCATGATTTGTAGCGGTTTGATATATCTAGTAAGCGATTTCAAGTATTATCTTTCATTTAAATGTCGGCTATACGAGAACGATGTCTCACGATCAAAGAGCTATTTGCGTAACTCTTTAAGTTGGTAATGTATCATTTTATTAAGTAATGCTCAGAGTTCATTGTTACTGTTACTACTGTAACCAATATCCTCAGTAAATAACAATAGTTTTATGTTTAATAACTGCTAAGGTATTTAAACAATGATTTTTTTCCACTGTGATGCATTGACAATAAATTATGGGTGATCAATACCAAGTAAAATCATCAATATGAAAAGTGAGTTCACTGAACCGTGATCAGACCAGTTATTTAAATACTAAAGTCATTATTAATATAGTTGAAATGTCTATAAATGTCACGCATTATCAGTTAATAAGACATTTTCTGCATGAACAAATACATTTTATTACACGGAAATATTATATTACAGTAGGGTCTAAAATTTTGTTAATAATAAATTTTTCGAATAAAATACATTGTAAAGAAAGAAGTAAATTTTCTTGAAGATTATATTTGCCTGAGTATTGAATATAAGACATATATACTTGTGAACCTTTTTTATTTTTTTTTATATAAAATAAATCTTAGTTCTTTTAAATGTATTATTCATTTTATTGAGTGTTTTATAGAAAAAATTATAAAACCTTAAATTTCTACACCAATTGTGTTTAAAATGTAAAAATTAAAATCGTAATATTTGTTTTTGAACACTATTATGTTCAGACTTGAAGTTTTGAAAGTTGCCTAAGTTTAGGGGCATCGAAAGTTTGAATTTTAAGAATGATTTAATGGTAAGTTAATTTATTAAAAATACTTTAAACTAAAATTTGTTGGAATGAAAAAAAAAGTTATTTAAATAATTTAATTTTATCAATATTATTAACGATGTTAATAAATTAATGTAAGCAAAATGCATTATTAATACTATGTAATATAATAATGAAAGGAGAACAGGATATAAATTCTAGTTTACTTTGACAAAAAATTTTTAATCTCAGTTATAAATCACAAAAGCAAACTAACAAAAAATTATGAGCAATGAGCACGAAATCGTTTCGTGCAAAAATGTTTAATTAACTATATATACACTGAAATATAGCATATACCCTGAAATATCAAAAAATTTGACCGAACGCTTTAAAAAATGAGAAAACACTTTTACTTTTATGAAGGACCGAATATGACTCGACATTATGATATTAAATGACATTAATTACCTGTATATGCATTATTAACAGCGATTTCACTTCTGGCAGACCTCATTAGGTTTTACACCAGATTAGTCATTATAGTTTTTTTTATTTAGGTAGTCGGATGCACAGTCTACATATGGCGCATGCGGAATTTTTCAACACGAATGACATTGAAGAATTTAGCAACACTATCCATCAGTTACTTTCACGAAGGATATTAGGTGTCGGTGCATAGAAGGATTAAAATCCAGATTCCTCAAACAAGTTAAGCCAAATTTTTTTCCTCCTTTTATTATCGAAACACTTTGTATATAAAATCCTTGGATACAAAAATGTATTATGTCCTTTATGAGTTTGATACACACACTTATCATATTTCTTTTTTACAATGTAATAATTATTTAAACAAGATCGTAAATTATTCAACGAATCGCTGCTGAATAATATTTATTTTTATATTTTACGATATTTTGTCTTTTTTAAATTACTTTTTGGAAAAATAAGAAATTTCGCTGAGTACATAGATTATGAGATATCAACGTAAAATATTCATTTTGCGAGTAAAAATATTTGTTTTATCAGCTTAATATATTGATTGAAGAAAATGTAAGCTACTTAATTCTAAAATAAATTTTACTCCTTTTATTACGCTTGCTGTGTCAATGTTAATACAAGTGGACTATATACACAAGATCATACATCATAAGTCTTTTTTATATTTTAATATATTTAAAATGTTTAATATATTACCCGATATATCAAATAACACATTCTTCAGTATCAATTTTTCAATTGATCTTAAAAAAAACAAACCAAAAGTCTTAAAAAGTTTCTTCTACTCAAGTTTGTACTTTTGTTTTACAATTTTGTATTGTTAATGCCTGGACATAACTTATTAACAAACGAACTTTTTCATTACTCAAAACATTTTGGAGTCTAGTAAACAGTTACAAGAGGATTCCCACGGCAGATATTAACTTTGCAACATTTAAGCGAACGCAAATAAAATAAAACACACACACACACATGTTTGAAATGTTAATTTCCACGAGTTTTTACACTTGCCGAAGCGTCCTTGGACAAACAACTTTGAAAACGAAAATGTATAGCTACGTTAAAACAAAGACATGATCCTCGTCCGAAGGTGATTAAACAGTCATGCCCGCCACACAAGTTGCGTCTGAAATATGTAGGCAGAACGAAAAGGAAGCCCGAAACAAGGTATATCTGCTCGCGGGCCCGAAACCCGGTGCCCACAGATGATGTACTACAGTGAACGTGACCTTCCGAGCCTAGTGAAACGCATTCCCCGTTGGGTTAGTAGCGTGCGCGCCAGGGTTAAACAATATTATCCACGGTGTCGGACAGCAAAGCACACACACGGGCTTTTCCATTCAGGTGTCCGTCCATGAGTAATGCCACGATAAATTATCACTCTTGTGGCCTGTGGCGCTACTGCTCCTTGTCGTCTCTTCTTCGTCTTCGTATTTTTGTTTTTGCACACACTTTTATTATATGCGTGCTTTCTCTTTTTTTTATTTTTTCTCTCTCTCTCTTTCTTGCATTTTGTTCTCAATAAATAAACGAAAAGGGTTTATTTACATTTTTTCCATCGCACCGGCGGGGTTATCTTGAATTCCATCAATTTTTCAAGGGAATTGCGCTTTGTGCGTTTTTCAATTTTTCAGGCGCATGATTCCTTTTTTGCCTCGATAATTTATGATTCGCGCCGAGTCAAAGGAGCACGGAGTGATTTGTTTCGGGATTATTGCGCGAATGGCAGCGTTTGTTGCGATGGACAAAAGTGCAGATTCATTCGTCAGTTATTTCTTAGCAGCTGGCTCTCGACTTTATTACTTGGCCGGACGGTACTGTGTTTTATAATCGAAGCGATTGAACGGGATGCAAATATCGAGACAGCATTCTCGGGATCCTGCAAATTTGTTGCTGCCCCGGGGGCCCCCTTTTGCGCAAATAACTGGCGCGTGCACTTTTTGTGGGTTATGAGATGCGCACTTTCGCGATCTCAGGGTGGGGTTAATGCGTTGTGTTATATTGAAAATAAATGTTTGCTTTTTGGGTTTACCTTGTTTTCGTTTGAGGTGACCAATTTACAGAGCAAAACACACGGCATGTCAATTAAGAAAAATTGCTGGCTCTGCTGAATGGCTGATTATTTAATTATTTAGCATTGTTAATACAACCTGACCTGAAAAAACTAAAACATTTTGCATTTTTATGAAAGATTCAATTTGTTTAATTAACAAATGTTATGAAATTGTAAATAATTTGAGTAATGATGAATAATTTAATTTTTTTTATATTCATTGTTAACGTTATGTTATTTATGTGAGATTTCATAAATAAGTTAGTTTTGTAATAGATGTTCTCCATAAATTACCAAATTGCTTTTGCGTGATTCTCAAGTTTTACATAAAAAGTATAATGGAGCTGCTATAACGATCATATTAAAGTTATTTTATAATATGGTTTATGTTAACGTAGCATATGTTAATCCATAATTTGATATGTGGTCAGTCAAATGGAAGACGAAATAATAACAATATGCAAAGATTTATTAGGTTTAAACAAACAAAATTTACATATATATTATATGGGTATATTCTGAATATTTGCTTGAAAATTTTGTAGCAAACTTTTTGGTGTAAATATGAAAGGAAATAAAGTACAAATTTAATTGCATCCAATTTTAAAAATAAATGACAAATTAACTGTAATCATTTATATAATTTTTTCTCTTCATATTAATTGTATTTAAAAAAGCTTTTATTTTCAAAGAATTTGTTAGTTAATTTTGAAATAAGAGGTATTAACAAAATATAAAACACTTTTTCATTAACATTAGTACACTTTGTGAACTGTTTGTCTTGTTATGTGATTTGCTTAATTAAGTAGAATTTTTTCCAAGTAGTTTAGTTTTCTTAATGACTCTTTCTCCAATGAAAAAATTTGGCAAAAGAACCTTAATTCATTTGTATTATATATATTTACATAATGATAATGATACACTTCCTAAATTACTGCGTGCAAGAAAATGTACTTATAAATTATATTTTTGACGAAATTTATAATGCATGAACATACTGTAAAACAAGTTTCTGCTTTTCCCTATTGAAGATACATTCACAAAGGAAAATATAGGTCAGACCAGCATTGCAAAATGACCAGTGGAAAGAAGCTGCGTTCTAAAAACGGCTTTTGTTTTTATAATAATATCAGAAAATAATAAACATTTGCTATTTGAAATGTTATAAAAATTATACAAGTTGAAAAACAAACGAAAGCTTTTGCACAAATACAGCAATAAATATTATAAGAAAAAACAATAACAGTCTCACCGCTGTTTTCTTGTAGTTATGGTTACAATTTTATTGTCTTTTTGAAATTTTGTCTAAACTCTTGTATTTGTTTCTGCTATTAAAGCATCGTATGTCTAATTAAAAAGTTAACACTAGAGTACAACTGTTTTAGCTTCTCTACTGGAATTTTCGTATGATAGCTACTTAGGATGTAACTAAAACTTATTACAAGTTAATTTTAGTTTATACAATTTTCAAACTTGACGGTAGCACTTTTTTATAACAATTTTAATTTACAACTTGATTGTTAAGAATGATTTATTTTCATAAATTGTTAAATCATAACTTTTTTCAGCTAAAAAATTTTACGATGAATTTCTGTAAAAATTATTCATGTCAAATAACGTTTTGAATGCAAAAAAATGTCATTTAATAATTCTATAAAATATGGAAAAAAAATTAATTGTAATTAAACAACTTCCTGTTTGATAATCGAATTTTGAGTTGAAACGAACAAAATCTGGCACAAAAATTATTGAGCATCGTTTAGAAGACATGAAAAATGCATAACAGACAATTCGCTTAAAAAATAGTTTGCCATAAAAATGGTTTTCATGCAAATACGAACGACTGGAGCGTATATTGGCATTTCAATCATGCGAGCTTCGTGTACGTAAATTTTGTTGGACTCTGCGTTCTCAGTGGTGAGAAGTCATGCTGCCAGATTTTGATAGTCCTCGGTTTATCTAAAGAAAACAAACTTTTCACTCAAGTGCGGGCTGGCTGGAGATAACTTTACTGTGGACAATTAATCACGTGGCTGCGATAAACTTAGCCAGAATGCCTTGAAAAATGTGTGTCTCCGAATCACACACAAGTTTGTTCAACCAATCTAAAACAGGTGTTTCTTCGGCACCGCAAAGATATTTATATATATAAATTTGTGTGGTAGTATTTATGTCAAAGTGTACATTGTGTCTTAATTCGGATAGCTGGATCGATTGCAGAGAAATTATCAGCAGCTTTGCGAAACAGTGTTAACAGTTTACTGTTTCGTGTGATTAGAATTTTGATTAAGCTATTCAAGTTACGGGTCGTTTTAAATTATAATAAATGATGATTGATTGAAAGACAACGATTTGTTCAGGGAAATTTAATTAAAATAAACGTGTCGATGTCATAAGTATATATATAATATATGCAATAGGTTCAATTAATTTGATAGTTGAATGCAGTTTTCAGAGAATAAAAGACCGCATTTAAAATATTATTAATGATATTTTGTTGACAAAAAAATTTTCGATTATTTTTACATATATATAATGGCATGAAATATTGCAATTACTTTTCGATTATTCATCACTTTATCTTTTTAGTGACTTGACATTTATCACTCTTCCTTACATAAATGAATAAGATTTATTTGCTTTGTTTGTATTTCATCGTAGCAAATATTCATTAGTTGCCCATAAATTGCACTTCATTTAAGCATATTAATAGATAAAATTGTTTTTAGGAAAAGTTTTATACACATTAGACGAAAGAAAATAATAATTAATTTAGAACCATGTCATATTGAACTGTTCGTGACTTTTGAAATGAAGTAATGAGTGTAAATGGAATAAAAAATTACATGCAAATTTATGCAGGAAATAAAAAAATACTACCTTTTTAACAACCTGCTAAATGCACCCAGCATTTTCCTTTCACTTTTTTCTTTTCAACATAGAAGCGTTTCATAGTTTAATAATTTCCTTTTTACCTTAATCTTCCGTCTGTAACAATCATTAAATTTTTGAACTATTGCAACAAACATTTATATACAGCTGTAAGTAAATGTTTGCAAAATATAGTATAATTAATATGTTTACCAGTACATATTTGTTTGAATAATTTCATAATGAGATATCAATTACAGGTATAAATATGTAATAATATTGAGCTACTGTGAGATACTGTTTTGTTAGTTCGATCAAATGTATATCATAATGATCACGATTATTATTGTGTTCTATGATTAAACATATTGCCTTATAATTAACATGAATACAATATAAAACATACATTATTAAATAAATCATATTTATAAGATATTGCATTTCAAATTAAAATTAATTATTTTATTATATCATCTTAATTGCATCAATGTTAAAAACATTTTCATGTACTGCTAGTCAAAGCTTATTACCACTCACTGTCAGTATTCATAACGTTTTTTTAGCAATCTTTTATATTCCAGATAATTTATCGTATAACAATTAAGTAATTTATTAATATTATTTTATTTATGTTTTTTGCTTACATTTGTAATTTAAATTATTATTACAAAAATAGAAAACCCACGCAAAATGAAATCAACAAATTTAAATATTCAATTGTAAAAGGTAAAAAAATTTGTAACTGCATCAAGAATTTCTCTGGTGTCAAAAATGAATCGAAAAAAATTCTTTCATAATCAATTATCTCTTTATATATTCTATGCGACTGTCTGATTTTTGCTGCGTCATATCTGCCCGCGCTTAATTTTTTCTCAAACATTATGTTTTATTACCATTATAATCAACAATTTAACAACAATTTACCTTCATCAAAATATGATAAAGTGGTGCCTAAGTAATTTATCATTTTTTTCTCTCTCCGAACGGAACGTCACATTAGAATTCTAGAATGAAAAAGCTAATTTTATGCAAATGCTGCTTTTCGTCTGACATTTTGATATGACAGGACAATTTTTTTTTGCAGAATTCTTCGTATATGCATACAGACGTAAAACAAGAACTTTAGAGATTACTCCGGATTGACGAGCTTTTTAAAATTAAGAACGAAATTTAAACAACAAATTTTGCAAAATGTATACAAGTGTGAAGATATAAAAGCGCTTATTTCAAATGTCACTATAAACGCAAATCGTTTTAAAAAATTAAATAATTAATTTTACAATAATAAAATAATTAGTTATATCTGTATAATATAGATACAAAACTGCAACAAATTCAATTATCTCATTTTGTTCGACTGATTGTTATTTTATCTAAATATTTATAAGACAAAAAGCCTTGAATTAAAAACTGGAGCAATTGGTATTTTTTAAATTACATATATACATTTATTGAAGCAAGTTCTATTATCTAGCATTAGAACGACAGTTGCAATGATTAATGCATTGAGATTAAGCAAGTACGACATTGTAACAATTTCTAATGTCTCATTCAAATTGATCAACCCAATTGGTTTTGCTAAAAAAGCTAATACAAAATTAAATCAATAAATCTTTATCCTGCTAAAATAATCTATATGATTTTTGCATGATCATTCAAAGACATACTCTAAATGCAAATCTGCATTTACAAACTTACCACAGTAATATTCATTGGGACTATATTCAACTGGTGTTATTCATATGCTCAGTAAAAATATGTGAAATTTCATATTTAATAGACATCGCGGACAACCTAAAAAATTATCATTGAGTTATTAAAAATGTGATAATCAATTATAAAATCTGGACTGTTTTATAGTTTCTTGATACTATTTTTAAATTATAATTTAGTTTTTTTATTATTCCACTATGACTTTCCATTAAAAGAAAAATAATATATTAAAAATAACATGTTAACAATATTAAAAATAAATTGTGTAGTATTTAAAAAATTATTTTTTTTAAATGCATTTAATCCTACTTTTTTTACCAATCAACAATCACACAATCACCGAAAACAAACATCGTAAATTGAATTAAGCCAAAGTTATGGAACCTTGAATGTTCCTTTCAAAGAAAGAAAGTAATGATTTGAAAATTACGGTGCATTTTCGGGATACGCTTTATGAAAGGGATTGCGCAAGTAGACGGCTATTTAGTTTGTCCATACAAAGCGAAAGTTAGTCGCTCACGACTATTGACAAAGACTGACGACTCGAGGTGCATATTTTTTCTTCTTTTTTTGCCAAGTTATTCTCATAAATTTGCCCTTGGCTGTTTAATCCTAGACACTGCGAATCCGTAACTTGTACAATTGCAGTTGAAACTGACTCGAGGATACGCCGTTGTATATATACATGCAGAAACTGAATCTATATGGTACAAGGCCAATCAAATCCCATCAATTACCAGTTTATATCCAATCTAGTTTACCTATGCAGGATCAGGCGATTCGTTTTGCTGGTCGACTGGATTTTGAGGTAAGCCAAAATTGAATTATTAAAATTTAATCTGGCTATGACTGGATTTACATGCTGACGCATTAGAATTGCGTGTTACGGCCTTATTGGCCTCTTGCACTTGTTGTTTTTTCCTTTATTTTTCCATTTATTTGCCTGAATCACATATTTTAGACCTTTATCGCAGTTTATTTAGTGGTGATTGATGAGCTCACAAAATGCTCGCAAAAATCGACTTTCAATTTGCAAATTCGAAGCGACAGTAAACATCGAAATTTCGTTTTAAATGAACGATCACTTTTCTCTACCAAATACACACATTGACACACCTTTTGGCACACTCAAATTATAATGTGAATATTTAAACGTGTTACATCAATGAAACGAGGACACACGCGCTGAGTTAGCAATCGTCTGCCTTAAGATGACAGTAACTTTATTTTTTTGGGACGTCATTACTTTAGTTGAGCTAATTTCCCGAAAATCAACTGATAAACTCGGTTTCGCTGAAATAACAGACGTGATAAAGGTGCTCTTAGAATCTGTTTGTTTTAGAGTACTGATGTAGAACATACCTTAGTGTTGTGAAGTGGGCTTTGTTAACTACTTTGAATTGGGGCTCCAAAAGCTACAATGAAAATAAAACACTGAAATTTACCAAGATTCATGCTTAATTACTCACAAAAGAACGTACAAAATACCCTCTCTTGTATATACTTTAAATCATACAGTAATTATAATAAAAATTATTTCTGTTACACAAATGTGAAAAGAAATTAATTAACTCACTATACACGTACAAATATTGATCACCGAAACGCAACGTTTATTTCAAGTATAATTAACATGTTGCACGTATCATTAATTTGACAGGACATTACGAATTTCAGGTAGGGTGTGCTTTTATTTATATCGTGCGTAAATCTTGATCTTTGACTGTATTCTTTAAATATATGCAGTTAATAAGCAACTAATTAGGGGTTGTCATAAAGTGCAGATGTCTAAACAAGAGATCGCACTTTTGAAAAGAAACTTATGCTTCCAGATACGAAATTTTAAGGGGCCATCATTTTTGATGCACAAAACACTGCGCAGTTTGGTGCTTTTTCTTATTATATATAGAGCAAAAAGTGGGTCTTGATTTGGGTCATTAAAACAATTTATTTTTATCTGAAATATTCAGCGGTGAATTCATTTATAAATAAATTGTGTGCTTATCGGTATCAAATAATGGTCATGAGAGGATATCAGAGTTATAAATTTCTTGTTGCAATGTGCTAATTGAGTATTCGTGAGTTCAACTGGCTACACTGATTAAAATGAAATGCTTTACTTGTTAGGATATTGTACATTTGCGGCAGAGTAGATCAAAGAAAGCTTTTGGCCCAATTAAGAGGGTCAATTTTATCACAACTCGCAGCAGGTATAAAAGAGGATAAAAGTGTGGTTAAGTTGGATGGCGTTTGCCAGGTGGCAGGCAGATATAATATCTCTAATCCCAGGTACCATAATTTTGAAGAGCCTTGTCAAATAACCATATGACCAGGAGAATTCTCTCGTTTTCTTGTGAAAAATACGAGAGACACATGTTTAAAGAAAACTATCCCTTCGAATGTCTTCTCATATTGTTATAATCTTTACGGGCGCACTATTTCATTCTCAAATAGCTGTATATAAAAGACGCGATTAAACCGATTATAGCTTTGACACTTTCGTATCAAAAATCATCCAATTAGTAGTTTATCCCTTTTTTTTGTTATATCATATTAAACAACGCGGATTATGTTGTAATTCATTTTACAGAGATTACCGTTCTTATGAAAAACTTAAAAACCTTTTATTGGTTAAAACTAAGAGAAAAACAAAAGAAGAAAGTCTGATTAAAATATTTGTTATTTGAATTAAAATAACTCGTTGCTATTCAAATTTATAATTTTGTTATAAGCGCATAGTTTATCTAAAGTAAAAAAGTTCTTAAATCTTTAATGTAATGTTAATTTCTCAGTTAAACATTGTGCGGTACATGTAATTTCAGCAAGTTCTTAATTATAAAGATTTCAAATCAAGATTGAGTTTACCGTGTAGTAATGAATAAAATAATTTTAATTTTGTTCTTCACTTAAAAAAAAGTAATTGAAAAAGTTTAATGATTAATATTCCAAATAATAATTTAGTTCCACAATTCGTCCTATATATATTATGCATTTTAGGGCAGTGTTTTACAATAGGAGTCTTAATACATTTAACAGCAGTGATATCTTCAGTATTGTTTAGTCTAAGAAGTGAAATTAGCAAGGCATTGTCATTCTTATTTCTCGTTAATACTGCAGACCATTGTTATCAATTACGATCAGCTCTGTTTCTATCCCGGTAGTACAAGCTTTTCATATTGAATGCAATTCATAATGCATGCCATAATTATTACATCAGAGAACTGGAGATAGAAATAGTGCTTAATCTTAGATTAATGCCATTCCCTTTCAATATGTTAAAACATCTGTAAAATCAACATCTTACAACATTAAATGAAAAAACACAAAATACACTGTAAAAGGAAATTATTTCATTACTTTACATTTTGCTCAAATTTCTGTAGACAACCCACGCTAAATTAAATTAAATGCACGGAACCCACGTGAACTGGCTTGGGAACAAAATTTTTCAACTTTTCTCATAAAATTACACTTAATTACAGGTGATTTTGAAATCCAGCCGACCTTGCAGTAGGCCGACAAGCGAAATAAAAATGACCGTTAAAAAATCGAATTCTGTCGCCGTGTCAAGTGTGACGGTACTTCTAAACCCAGAAAGGCAAACCTTACAACAAAGCCCCCCGCGATTGCAATTTTTTTTTGTTTAAAGAAAAATACACAGAGCAAAAAAAATACAAAGAAAATGTTACCGAGTGTTAATCGCTACGAAAGTTGCACTTTTGAAGGGTGAACAAAAAAAGGGGCTTGTTAGATGTTTGAGACGTGACCTTTCGGGGCCCCTTTACGCGTCGTGTTTTTTGATATGCACCACGCGGCGATTTATATCGTTCGTTCGCCTCATGACTGCCATTCAAAGCGGAATGTCCGTCGCTTGGCCCGGCAGAATTCTAAGCACTTATATCATTTTCAGCGCGTCATCGTCGACGACGGCGATGACTTTGGCGAGGCATCGTTATACCGATGGTGTTGTAAGATGCGGCCGGGTCTCTGTGTGAAAGCGTTACGCTTGTAACGCCGCAACTGATTTCAAAATCACACTTGGCTGCGCGTACAGTCATGCCACATCGATCATTTTATCGGACGAGAGCGAGCCCAATTGACAGGCGAATCGATATATGTCGACGATGCTGTGGAGGTGCGATCGCACCGCGTGCAATTGTCCAAATTACATTGACCCCTATTAATAAAACGTGAGTTGATAGGCACGCCTTGTTTCAAGTGTTTTGTAATCGAAATTCCAGAATTATCTCTCGCATTTTGACTTGCGAGCTAGACTCTCATAATAATTGACCCGCTTTTCACTCAATTTCGAGCTTTCATGGCTCTGTTTCGAAGCTTTAAGAACTCCGGCCCGAGAGAGAGAGTTTTGTGGTTTTTGCTTTTACTATCGAGTTTCCTGCGGATTTCAGTTGAAATAGGTTAATTTATAAATTGGTAATAGAATTAATATTTTACTGTAAAACTTTATGTGTATTATAAAAATAGAATTAATTTAATTTTGCAGCAAGTTATTTATGTAATGTGTGGAATTTGTTATTAAGAAAGTGTCAGTTAACGGCAGTTTCAAAATTGTTCACCTTTTCAATTTGAATTATGATACTTTCAACTGATACATTTGTACAACGAAAAACGATGTTCTAATTGTTAAATTGGCTATGTCCTGCGCGTGCACACCGGGAATGCACCAACAGTGTTGTATTCTGCAGTTTTTGTTTTCCGTTCGTGTAATTTTTACAATCTGTTGAACAAATTGACGGATTTAATGATGCAATGCTCCGTCTCATTTAAATTATTCAATGTCTGGATATTTCATTTTACTTTAGATATTTCTGTCAATATTTTGGGTTTAAATAAAATACTCTAAATTATTTATTTTCATATATTTCAGCAATCTCGTTGAGTAAATAAAAGTTTTTACAAAATGTCTTCGAATATGTGTTTATATGATTTACGATTCAAAAAATGCTCGACCTTACAAATTAAATATGAATAAGTTTTATTTTTGCGGATGAATTATCGACGTTTTGACGTGACACGAAATGATGATAATATACGCGATAAATGACAACAATTCTCTCATTACAGAAAACGTGTAAACTGCCATACTCTGTCCATGCTTTATAAATATTTAAATTTCGGGGTAATAAATAATGTATAAACGAGTTTGTTGATAGCTCATGAAATGACGTTTTCGAATTACCTGTACATGTGGTACCATTTGTGCTTCGTCAAATGTTTAGTCGTAAGACTCGCAGCTAAAAGAGGGCGGAGATATGCCATTTTGGCGACGTCATTCCAGGGTTCCCCTTTAGAAATTCTCGTAAATAATTCTCCAAGAGGTACTTTAACTCCATATTATAAGACGACTCGAAAACATACGGTTTGTGTCGCAAAATCAATGCTGACTTGGCACTATAAAATCGATCAGTTCGATAACCACCCCTCTTTACTTCCCCCCTCTTCCTTCTTTGCTCATTTAACGCTGCTTTTTTATTTCACCTTTGCGATTTTTTTAACCTTTTCGTTAATTTTGTTCCTTTTTAAAAAAAAGTCTACTCAATCGGATTAAATGCATTGAAAGCTTAAGCGTAAAAATGATGCCAGGTTGATAAAAAAGGTAAACACGGGTCGCTGTTAATAGTGAAGCATTTTATGAAAATAAAAATACCAAAAGGTATAATTGTTGCTAAATCTGCTGCCAATGAATTAATCAGAAATAAAATCAAACACTGAAAGCCAATGTTTATTCTTGAAACCTTTCTTTTTTAGAATAAAAAAATTGCATCATTGTAAGGAAGATAAAAGATTTAAGTGTATTTTGTTCAGTTTATTCAATCAAATAAAAGTTATTTATATATTATTTGATTATAAATGATTGAAAAAAATAAATAAATAAGGATGTGTATTAACTTTTATTTTTAAATATTATCAATTTGATCTCAAATAATATTATATGATAGGTTCTGATATATTTATTGTGGATAATTTTTCATTTTTTCATAATTTTAAGTTCTCATATTTTTTTGATTTAACGGATGTGTAATTTGTTAAATTCATACAGCCAGCGTTCAAACTAATACGAAATTTACGATGAAATATAAAAAGTTTTCACTTTACTGAAGACTCTATTTGTTTTAATGGTATATAAATGTGTGCAATATGTTGAAAACAATTGATTACATTGAATATTCTGAACATATAATTTTGCTTTAATGGATTAATTCAAACTTGTTTAAGTGATTTTGTACGGAGACGTTAATACATGATAGCTTACTTCTATTTCAGATTGATACTGTCATTAAACTTTAAAGCTTTTCAAAGAAGAGAAACTTCAAAACAACTTCATTCTGAGCTTTAATTTGTATCGGTTCCGCTACAGTTTTAATTAACGATCTTTTTCTTTATTTCAAATTAACTTAAACAGCGTTTTAAATACATTTTACAAACTCTCTTCTGAGTTATACGAGGAGTTATACTTAAACATTAGACTGAAAATTAATTAGAAATTGCAATGTTCGGTTAAAATTGCATTGGTGATTTAATAATAAAGTGCAAGTATTACTATATGTCTTGATTTATTCACGATGGCCATTAATTATATTATCAATTCAAATTACTATAATAATTAACTAGTGTTTTGAAGTATACTGCATTTTTGAATTTAAAAGTATGGAAATTGTAAAGGTATTGTAAATATGGATTTAACTTTTTTTTTCTCTAATATGATATTAAATAAAATGATACATTTTTATTAGAAATCTAAGATACAGAATTCTAAGATTTATTTTTAAAAAACAAAAATTATCGTAAAATTACATTTCATTAATATTTATGCTGAATTTTTAATACCCCTTGAGAATTGTATCATTTCAAAGTTCCGTGGTATTTATAATTGCAATTTCAGTTTTTTGTCATTATAATAATTACACCTTATTATTATCATAAAAATTGAATACTTAGTATGAGACTTTTTTCCAGTGGGATTTCAACGGCAAAAAAATCTTTGTTGTTACTTTGTATAAGATTCTTTTTCTTCAAATTTTAGAAATATCTGACTTGTCCAATAAGAAAATTGTTAGAATAGAAAGAATTTAAAACAAGTTAAACTGGAATTTTTGCTAAAACAATAAAATATACAATTACATTTCTTTCACTGATACGTGTGATGTATTGATTTTGTTGAACCAAACAAATTTTAGTCAAACATATTAGTTTTGCTTCAATTTTCTCGTTGAAATTATGTTTGATATAAAAACTCGAGAACAAATAATAAATGTAATTTAATTTAATAATAATTAAATATACAAATAATTAAAATTTTTATTTCAAAGAAATTATTTTAAAATGTATAAAAAATTTTATTTCTTTTAAATATGCAAAGTCATCAAAATTAATAAAAAGCAATGAATAATTACAAAGGATTCAATGTGAAGTAGATTTCTGCGTGAGCAAGTAGTTGGCAAATGCCCAATTGACATTCAACTGTTCGTTTAATACATCGTAAAAATCATTCCCGAAAATGGAACAATTAATTTGCAATTCATTTCAAATTAATCCATTGTTCACAAAAATAATTTGATTCTTGTTGCTTGCTGATAATAGAAAAAATATTTAATAACAAATTTAACTAATTAAAAACTACACATTAATTTAGTTTTGTTTTAAGTTTAATAATATTTATTTGTATAATGTTGACAAAATTTATTTTACAAGAAAACGAGAAAATGTGATTGACATAATGCTTTTAAAATGTAACATTGTAGAAATGTTATATAAATGATAATGTTCATTTATACACCGGAATAAAAGTGTCGAAAAGTAATAAATAATTGATGGGATGTGCAATCTGGTGAAAAGTGATTTGAACTGGATATGATGTCATGAAATAAAAAGGAACTGTAGTGGAAGCACGAAATATAATTAACACATTGTGACATTGTAATGTTTTATCAACCCTTGATCAATTTTATATGGGCAAATTTCTGGAACTTTTAACCTACCTGTCTCTCGCATTTCACTTCAATTTTGAGAATTATTAAATTGAAGATTTTAGTTTTTATGGTTTGCACACTTCAAGTTATTATAGTTTTACACTTTGTAAGTATTATAAGAATTATATTTTCAAAATATTTCAAAATCTCAAGTCCAAATTATTACGTCTTTGACATGTCCTTTTAGGTTATGCAGACACGTTTTCTTTTTTAATTTATAAGCTCAGAATTTAAACTATAAAAAAGTTAATAAACATTACTTTTAACTTTATCAAATACAATAAACACAATTCAAATGATGCGTATTTAATATGTAAACTAAAAAAAGTTATCAAAATCTGTCCCTGAGTTTTGATGTCAAAGACGTAATATAATTTGTAATTGAAAATATTTATATTTAAAAATACTTCAATACTTCTGGATGAACTGCACAGTATCTTGATGTAATAAAACATATGTGCGTGCAATAAAATCTAATTATATATTAAAAACTACTTAAATAATTGAAAGACCATTTCAAAATATTATGTCTTTGACATTATGTTTTTACAATTACATATCAATTTAATGTTACGCGCATGTTATTTATCACTGTTTCACTTTATATTATTCATTTAATAATAAATGATAATTATGATAAAACTAAGATGTGCTAAAACATTTTTTTCAAAAATTTAGCAAGTTGAAAGATAAAGGTTCTAGAGAATTATCCATATAAGAGTAAGTTTTCTTTCGAACCAATGAACTGATTGAATCAACAGTTTTTTATGAAGTGAGAAGTGATAGAAAAACAAAACACAAATGAAATTGGACTATATCCAAATGAAGGCAATGGAAAAAATTACTTATTATATACTACATAACATTTTGGTTTTGATTTCTAAACATAGCACACATAAAATTATGTAACAGATAATTATATATATTTTGAATACATGATGATATTGCAAATTGAACCAGTTAATGAATCAAAGTTACGTTTTGTAAGAACTGCAACAAATTAAAAGAAAGAAAATTAAATTCTTTATTTAGCAGACACCATCAGCATTAATTTTAAACGTTGAACACTGAGCCACAATAATGAGAAGAAAGTTGTCTTTTTATATTGTTAAAAAAACCAAAGCTTTGAAAAAATGGATTATATATAATTTCTTTGACAATTTCACTTTTTCAATTTACATTATCATTTTAATTACGATAATTTTCTATAACTAAATTACGAAAAATACTGAACATTTTTAAATTTATATGTACTGATTAATAATGTCTGTCTAAATTTCATTATTCCTTTCAAAATTGTTAATTTAACATTTAAGAATTGATGTTATAAATTAAGATATAAGTTTTTTTATTAAGTCTTCTATAAACACACATTAGATATGCACTCATTTTGAGCAAAAAGAGGTTTTAATAAAATCAGGATTCCCATGAATTCTAATAAATTCTCGGTTAAATAATCTTTCTCCTCAGCGAAAAAAATGTTCGGTTTTCACCAAATGTAATAATTTACGCAAGCAATAAATTAAAAAATATTACGAACAATTATCAAGAGTCACGGTAGTGTGTCGTGCCAAGTATAAAACTTCGGGGAAGACATTGTTTTCTATGTCGAAAACATCGATTTTCGACCGGTTAGGAAAAATACTTAGATATTGTCTAAAAATAAATCCTTTTGAATTCAGAACGCATCCTAAAATTAAATGATAATTTTGCTATTATATATCATTTAATTTTGATAATACAAACTATGTTCGGACATTTTTGGTACTTCCTCTCTAAATAAGTTCACTATTGAGTACACTTTTACTTATTATTATTTTTGTTGTGCAGTAATAACTTTAAAAGAGAGCCATTGGCGAGAAAAAGAGGTGCACTTAAAGCGGACCACCAGATGGCATTTTGTAGCTTATTCATCATTTTTAGCGCCATTCGAAAACTTTAACCCTATCCCTTGCCATCGCCGCACAATTTTATTGTCTGTCTTTCTCGCACTCGAGCGATTGGCATAACGACGTTTACGTACATTAACGCGATGTCGAATGGAAATTCTCTATCGCTCTCTAATTTTTAGTGATATTTTAAATTATTTTATTGTTGTGATAAATATTAAAAAAGCGGCAATGTAGCGGTGTTAACTATAAATGGGAGAATTTTTTGAACTAAAAAACAACAACAAATATAA